>CM025783.1:49298131-49384783 GCA_014636745.2 Centella asiatica
ATATATATATCACATTGTTATAACCCTTGTCCCACCTTCATAAATTTTTATACAGTATACCACCAAATCCAAGCTTACTCTCAAGAAAACTGTCCTTTCGAAAGAACAACTAGAGCTTTTAACTCTTTCTTACAGCCAAGGAGGTAAGAGCATTTCATTAAATCCTGCTCTATTTCTTACATTTTTGTTCTGTCATACATACCACGTTTAATACCTTATTCATTTATTTCCAAAAGTATGATTTGATGCAAGCTTTTAACACCCGAAGTTAATGTCTTTTATTTCGGAAAGCTATCCAAGATGGGTGTAATATTGTTGACAACCCCTGGTAGACAAACCTTTAACTACCAAACATACAGTAGTTACAACACCAGGCCTGAGTATTTTCTTCACCCTGAGTTTTGAACCCTAAACTATGTCTAGGAGGGCTTGTAGGCCCTAGGAAATGTTATGAATCACTGAGACAATGATGAGAGTTGATCTAAGTGTGGTTATGGTTGAGAACGCCACCCATGGAGGAATGAGGAAGATACCACTGTGTCTGAGACAAGTCTTAACTTAGTCTCCGACTGTGTTGGTGGTAGTCTCTGAAGAGATGTGTTAGTCTCCGATGAGATGTGTTAGTCTCCGATGAAGGAATGGTGTTGTTAGTCTCTGATGAAGGAAGTTTGAGATTAGTCACTGATAACGTCAATCTTAGTCTCCAACAGTCTAAGACTAGTCCCTGATGACGTCATCAGTAGTCTCTAACGGGCAAAATATGTTAGTCCCTGACGAGTTTTGTGATGACCAAGCCATACCATGATGATCGAGGATGGCTGAGAGATCATTCCCTGATGGATAATAGATACCCTGATGGTCGAGAAGTCATCCCCTAATGACTTTTCCCTGACGAGAAAATGTTACCCTGATGGTGGGGAAACCATTCCCTGACGGGCGAGATATCCCCTGACGGGTAGTTTACCCACTGATGGTCAGTTATCCCCTGATGCGCAGTTGTCTTTAAAACTATAACCGCATTATTTTCCTGAGATTATTTTATGAAGTTTTAATTATTTATTTACCCTAAACAGTTCTTATGGTAGTTTTGGAAACATTAAAAGTTTAAGGACATCACATATGCACTTTTTTTCATATTTTAACCAAAGTACTAAATTTATTTTGGGATATGTATATTTTACAGAATCTTTCACTCTCAAGTAAATTTAAATTGTTTGTGTGCAAGGGACCGAGGCAAGTATATTCCCACTCTTATGCTTATTTCAGTTAAGCGCATGATCAATTGATTCGACATGCGTAGAAGGTTATGACCTTTATGTTAAAATTCCTTGTGAATCGGCATGCTATGCTTTAATTTCTGCTAGCATGATATGAATGAAAGTAATATTTATCAAATATTTATCAAATATTATTAAATATTTATCAAATATTCTACTAGCATAATATTTATCAAATATTATTCAATCTTATATATGTGCAAATGAATGAGAATGAGATATCCCTTAAATGGGTTACGCCACATGGTTGGCTAGAGGAAATGTAAGGTGTTAATTTGTTCTTCATCTGACCCAGAGGAAATTTTACGTGACTACGTACGTTCACACAAGGAGGGATCATGCGGTTATAGTAGGGCCAGCTATGTACTGTATGATTAGCAGATCCAACTGGTTTAGCCCCCGATGGATATTTTTTTTTTAAAGATTATATGCAGGTGAATACCTGTTTTCTTCAAGTAGGATTACATGTTGTTTATCATCAGTGATCCTAAAGTTTCTTTCAAGATTTTTGAGATAGTATTGTTTCATTTAGCCTCACAAACAGAATTGAACTTCTTTAACTATTTCAGATTTATTTCTCTATATTGTTTATAAACTTGCTGGGCGTAAATCGCTCACTCTTGTTGAACTTAAATGTCTTGCAGGACACAATACAAAGGTTGAACCCTCTGACAAGGGGAAAGCAAAGATGATCGAGTACTAAGTTATTTACTCTTTTTAATAACGCTGAGGAAGGAAAAGAAGGAAGATATTAGAAGTTGTAATGATCTTTGACTTGTAATTTATAAAGATGAAATAGCTTCCGCTGAAATTATCTTATTTTTGGGTTGTAATAACTCTTTAATATTGCCTTTTTTCCAGTATTTATACTATGAATGGATGTGTGGTTATTTTTTCCTTCTTTTGACGAAGCCCTGATCCAGTAAAGGATTATGGGGTCGTCACAAAATGTCTTTATAGCAAAGTCTTTGTTGATGAAAGTTGGCTTTAGCACAAGAAGCTCTCCCATTTAAACCTCAAAAATATCAACACTTTGGTGAGAAAAGGATTAGCAACTGGCATTCCTCAATTGGAGTTTACACAAGATGGTTTGTGTGATTCATGCTAGAAAGGAAAACAAAGGAGTGTATCATTTCAAAGTAAACTAGCAACATCAATTATTGACCTTTTACAATTACTACATATGAATTTATTTGGTCAAGTAAATGCGATGTCAATCTCAAGGAACATATATGCACTGGTTATAATGGATGATCACACAAGGTATTCTTGGGTAAAATACCATCACTTAAAGGATGAAGCTACTCAATTGATTATTAATCATATCAGGAAAGAAGAAACTGAGTCAAAAAAGACAGTAAGGGTTATAAGGAGTGATAGAGGTACAGAATTCAAAAATTCCCAAGTTAATGAATTCCACACCGGAAAAGGAATAACTCATCAATTCTCAGCTCCTAGAACCCCTCAACAAAATGGAGTTGTTGAGAGGAAAAATAGAACCCTCATTGAAGCAACAAGAACAATGCTAGAAGAGTCCATGCTTCCAACATACTTCTAGGAAGAAGCAATAAGCATTGCTTGCTTCACACAAAACAGGTCTTTGATCAACAAGACTTACAACAAAACACCTTATGAGTTGATGACTGGGAGAAAACCAACTCTCAAGTTTCTTCATGTATTTGGTTACAAGTGTTTTGTTCTAAGAGACTCATCAGAGTCAAGAGGGAAATTTGACAACAAGTAATGAGGCAATTTTTTTAGGTTACTCTCTATCAAGTAAAACATATAGAGTGTATAACCTAAGAACAAAGGTCATTGTGTAATATATATAAGTAGTATTTGATGATAGCAAGATTCCATGAATGATTGGTCAAGGACTACATGAAACTCTCATATTTGAGAATGAATTGGATGCATGGAAGGACCAATCAGAGACTAATGAACAACCCCTAGATGACTATGTCTCTTTAATTAGTGAGGGGGAGTTAACTATTGTGCATGAAGTACCAACGACTAATACTCCATCAGAGACTAGAGTATTAGCATCAAATGAAACACAAGATACTAGTAATACAAGTGCACAATCAGAGACTAATGAAACACTAGAGACTACTAAAGTTAACAGTCAAGAAGAGACTAAAAACTCAGGGGGAGCTAACAATGAAGAAGTCACTAGATTAAGGGGAGCAGTCTCTAATCCAACAACTAGATTGGACAATGTCCATCTAGACACTGAAGCCTCATCTTCAAGATTGAACCTGCCACCTGCAAGACCATGGTTGAGAGACCACACACTAGATTTAATAATTAGAGATTTAGAGGAAGGAGTCAAGACAAAAAGTGCAACATAAAATGAGTGTCTTTATCTCGGTTTTCTTTCAAAAATTGAGCAAAAATAAATTGAAGAAGCACTTCAAGATCCTGACTGGGTAATTGTCATGTAAGAAGAATTAAACCAATTCACAAGGAACAAAGTGTCCAAACCAAGGAACAAATCAATAGTTGGTGTCAAATGGGTCTTTAGAAATAAGTTAAATGAAGCTGATACAATCACAAGGAACAATAAGACTGGTAACAAAGGGTTATTCTTAAGACAGAATTGATTATGATGAGACCTTTGCACCAGTTGCAAGACTTGAAGTTATAAGAATTTTTCTAGCATATGCAGCTTATAGAAACTTCAAGGTGTACTAGATGGACGTCAAAAGTGCTTTCTTAAATGGAAAGTTGGAAAAAGAGGTCTATGTTGAACAACCACCAGGTTTTGTAGATCTCAAGTTGTCACGTCCAGAAAATTTTGGAAAATATTGGGGGGGAGTTGTGAGACTTCTTTAAAACCCTTTTCCAAAAGTTCGAGTTTTTTATAAATGCGACGAGGAGATGAGAGTATTTTTCAAAATGAGTCTCCGCCTAACAAAATCTGAGATAGTGTGTTAGGACACCTTTACAGTCTTTATCTTATTTGAAAGATTGATTTTAAGATGACTCTTAAATTATGGCCCAGGCGAAACCAAGAAAACTGAGTTTACTGCTAGGTTGAACAGGGGGAAGGTGTTAGGCACCCCCTATCCTCACTATAACTAGTGACTTCTTTTTAAATTTTGTTTCCATGAAATCATCTCTTAAAACTCGAAGTTGTTCAAAAGTTGAGAGAGTCCGTTAGTAGTGCAGGGGTGTGTCAGTGTACGTGTGTGCTTCTACATTTCCATTATTCAGTTTTGGTTACATATTATAAGGAATAGACTGGAGATGAAGGTCCAGTCCCAAAGTAAACACAAACTATTCCTGCCCGAAGCAAGCCAAAACTTACAACATTTTCTAAAAGAACAAAAGCTATCTTAAAACTAAACAAGATGAATCTCGGTGAATGTTGGCCCCTTTATTACCGACTCTCCACTGTTGTCCAAGAAGGATTTGAACTCCATGAATCATTAGCTCAGGTATGACACAAAACAAAAGGTTAGAAAAGAAATCATAACTGTGCAAATATTTACATGCGGATAACAGAATAAAAATCAGACCATTTAAATTACTTTATATAAACTGAAATCAACCCTAAATCATGCCAAGACAAATATATTTATGACAAAGTGTGAGATTGAATGATGCATAGGTATATGAGGCTAAGTATAAGGATGTTCCCAATAGAGGTAGCTATGGACAAAGCTATTCTCGACTGGAAACCACCCTATTATAGGAATATGAACTAACCTTGATCGAAGCAAAAGATAGGGGGACAGGGGCTCAAGATAAATAAACAATTCAGTAAGTCTTGGTTTTCTTTATTGTTACAGAACAGAAAATTACAAGGAGGATGTTTGTGTAAGCAAATAGGGTCTTTCCCTTAGCGAAATTCTAAGAAAAAGAATTTGAAGCTCCCTCACAGTTTACTTCTCCCTCTCTCTCTATCTCTCCTTGTGTGTCCCTATCTCTTTTCCTTCTATGTGTTCTTTTGTATGTGTTCTCAGTTCTTTCTATCTGTTCTCCCTTTTTCTTCTCTTTTTTTTTCTCTTCTTCTAGGGTATCTATTTATAGGCTCAGCTCCTCTGTCCTCCAGGCTTCCTCCATAAGTTATCTCTTAAGATATTTCTAATATTACTCCGATAATTGTAGCTCTGTCAAATAACTTCCATTTTTTCCAGATGGCTTTCTTACATGCCAAAACTTCTATGTGACATCCATTGCAGCTGGTTTTTTCCTATTGGACCACCTTCTTTATTTTCCTATTTCTTAGCTCCTACTGATTTAGTGGATTGCTGGAGTCAGTCGTGTGTTATCCCACACGTCACTTTTATCTCTGATGCAGTGAGGAGTTCTCATATAATCCTAGCAACAGCCTTTGATGGGATAAAATTAGTCTCTGATGGCTAATTTTAGTCTTTGGTGACCAAATACTTAGTCTCTGATGGGATAAAATTAGTCTCTGATGGCCAAAATTTTTTAACCTCTGATGCGGTAGTCTCCGACAGTATACTTTATCCCCTGACGCACTAGTCTCCGATGACTAATTTTTATCCTCCGATGTGTTAGTCCTCGACAGTGTACTGCATCCCCTGACACACTAGTCTCTGATGGCTAATTTTCTCTGACTGCATTATATCAAAATCATTTGCGCAGTAAAATGGGTTTGATAGCCACCAAGTGAAACATTCCAATTGAAGTGGTGTTGAAATTATCTGCATAATAAGACAATCTCAAACACCTAAAGCAATAAATCATGTCAAGACCATTAACGTAGTTAAAATGGTAATGACCAAATAGCCAAAAAAAGAAAATCATTTGTGCAGTTGAATGATCTTGCTGACTCAAATTTTGAAAACAAGTTTTGAAATTGAAACAACCCCATCTGTGTAGTAAGATGGTTTTGAGACAAAAGGTTGCATAGCTGCCCCAGGGTCACTTGCGTAGTTGAATGACCTGAGTAGCTTTACACCACAAGATGGTATTGAAAATCATTGGAGTAATAAAATGATTACAAATACCGCAATTCTGAAGATCGGACTTGAAAAATGCATCAAAATCATTTGCGTAGTTGAATGATCTGATTAGCTTGCAACCAATGGATGGTATCGAAAATCATTGGCATAGTAAAATGATTACTTTTATCTCTGATGTAGTGAGGAGTTCTCATATAATCCTAGCAACAACCTTTGATGGGATAAATGTAGTCTCTGATGGCTAATTTTAGTCTCTGGTGACCAAATACTTAGTCTCTGATGGGATAAAATTAGTCTCTGATGGACAAAAAAAATTTATCCTCTGATGCAATAGTCTCTGACAGTATACTTTATCCTCTGACACGCTAGTCTCTGATGACTAATTTTTATCCTCCGATGTGTTAGTCCCTGACAGTGTACTGCATCCCCTGACATGCTAGTCTCCGATGGCTAATTTTATCCCCTGATGTGCTAGTCTCCGATAGTGTGCTTTATCCCCTCACACTCTAGTCTCTGACGGCTAATTCATTCCCTGATGCTCTAGTCTTCGATGCTCAGAAACATCCCCTAACGCCTAGAGAATATCCCCTGATGCTCAAACACTTCCCCTGATGTCGAAAAAAATGTTTCCCCTGACGCCCAGAGTTTGGCGATGAATTGGATTGCCCGAAGAGTTTGGCGCTGAGTAATTGGCCCTGATGTCCAGACTTTGGTGACAGCATATCTCCCGATGAGTTTGGCGTTGGCTAAAAGTGAACTTTGGCGTTAGTCATTTTTTTTCCCCTGATGCCCGACTTTGGTGCTGGTATGGATTACCTGACGACTTTGGTGAAAGCCGAGAACGACTTTGGCGCTAGTCATTTTTATCCCCTGATGTCGAGAAAATATCCCTTGACGCCAAGAATATGTCCCCTGATGCCCCTACTGCAGTCTTGCCTTGCTCCATGTTTTATAGCATTTTGTCCACTCTTAAAATCACTATAGCTCTTGTTGCACTTCCCAACCAATGCTTTGCATGAGCATTATCACAAGATAAGCTTGAGGACAATTTCTTTTCATCAAGCCTAAATACCTCGACAAGATCCTCAGATGTGTAGATTTTTGAGTACGCTATCTTGGCATTTCGTTCGTCCATCTCTATTCCTGGTCCATCAGGGCTTCGGTCATGAACTCCATTCACTTCAAAGAGGAGAAACTATCAATCTTGTACTTTACACAAACTTAAATCCAATAAGCCTCATTCCATATTTTATTACATCAAGGAAAAACATAAATAAAATAAAAAACCAAAATTGAGGTATCTACACAAGTTTCCAAAATATGTTTACAGGTTAGATAAAACACTTTATGGCTTGAAACAAGTTCCCAATGCCTAGTATGATACTCTCTCTCATTTTTTAATTGAAAATTAATTTGTTAGAGGTATCATAGATAAAACACTTTTTTATAGTAAACTAGGCTCTAATTTAATACTTGTGCAAATATATGTAGATGACAATATATTTGGGTCTACAAACGAAAAACAGTGTAAAAAATTTTCAAAGCTTATGCAATCTAGATATGAGATGAGTATGATGGATGAGTTAACATTTTTCTTAGGATTACAGATAAAGTAATCAACTAATGGAATTTTCATTAGTCAGTCTTAAGTAGGACGTACTAAGAAAATATGATTTGGTTGATTGTACATCTGCAAAAAACACTCATGGCTAGAACCACTAAGCTAGATAAGGATACTAAAGGAAAAAAAGTTGATATAACTAGCTATAAGGGCATCAAAGGCTCACTTTTATATCTAACTGCAAATAGACTTGATATAATGTTTTCTACATGCTTATGTGCAAGATTTCAAGTTGATCCTAAAGTGTCACATTTAATTACTGTTAAAATAATACTCAGATATCTAAAGGGTACCTCAAACCTTGGGTTACGATATCCTAAAGAATCTGATTTTAAACTAATTGGTTATTCAGATACTGACTATGTAGGATGAAAGCTTGATAAGAAAAACAAAAGTGGAAGTTGTCCATTTCTTGGAGGCAGACTTGTTTCTTGGTTTAGCAAGAAACAAAATTCATTTTCAACCTCAACAACTAAAGCTGAATACATTGCAGCAGGAAGTTGTTATGCTCAGATCTTGTGGATCAAAAATCAACTCCTGGACTATTGATAGAGATAAATAATGATGATGATTTTTAGAGAATAAGTTGTGCATCTATAAATACTTAAGGTATTCAATAAACCTAAGTATCTACACATGTTTTGCATCCACTGATGATAAATTTGGCCATCAGGGGATGAATTGCTCTGCACTATACAAGTCATCAGTGAAAACTTATAAAGGATATGATAGTGAAGACGAATGTTTGTTGTTACTCAAAGTCACTTAAGTTATTCCGCACATCAAACATTCCAGATAAGATCAACAAAGCTTCAGGGATTAAAGACCATCAGGGGAATCCGTCAGGGGAACCCATCAGGGAATGACGTAGGCAGGACAACCCGTCAGGGTATGGCAGTGGGAAGCCAAACTCATTAGGGGGAATGCGTCAGGGTATGACAGTGACATGCTAACCTGTCAGGGGAAATCATCAGGGTATGACAGTGTCAAGCTAACCCGTCAGGGGGAATGCTCAGCACTGCATCAGTGGATGTCATCAGAGTATGCCTTAAGTCTTAACGTCAGGGGATCAAGAAGCACTTGGATAGATCAAGTGAAGTTTGAAGCACTGATCGAGTTCTTAAACAAGACTTGTCATTAGGGGATCCAGAAACACTAATCAAGTTCATATCAGGGCTTTTCGTCAGTGGATAGTTATGACTACATACACTAGTCATCAGGTCTTACACGCAATTCAATGAAGCTTGTTATAGAAGCAAGAGATATAATCTGGAAAGATATCTCTTGAAGTTTGGTGGTCCAATGACAACTCTCGATCATTAAATGCACGCAGATCGGGGGAAGAAAAAAAAGCAACAAAAGCAACAGCAGTCTGACACATCATTCCAAAAAGGACATCGATGTGACATATATGCGGCTAGGTTGAAAAGAGAAGCACATCCAAGCATGTGGATTCAACTACTGATCTTCTATATATGCAAAAGAGTTCTCATTACAAAAAGCATCAATCCAACGGATCAACCAACATTTGAAGCACACAAAACACTAGAGAGAAGCTTTGTAATATATCTTGAGAGAAATATTCAAAGAAAGAGTGAAGCTAGTGTGTGTGAATTTGTAGCTGTAATTCATTATAGAACTTGTAGCTATCTAATCACATTTGTGATTAACTAGATTTCTAGAAAAACCCCAAATTTTAATATAACTATTTTAACTTGAATGTGCGTGTACTTATCTTTATTTCTTTAAGTTTTTCTGATATTCCAGCTTGTGCGAAAAGATTTAGAAAGAACGAAAAGTTTGTAGTGTTTATATTCATCCTCCCCACAAACACTTAAACCCATTTTGTTCTAACAACTATGGTATGTCATTATCCAAAATTCTCATTTATTGTGATAATACTAGTGTCGTAGCAATAACTTATAACCTAGTACAACATTCAAGAACAAAACACATTGATATTAGGTATCATTTCATTAGAAAACATGTTAGTGAAGGTACCATTGAATTACATCAGGTTACTACTGATAAGCATTAATGATGTCTTACCATAAGTCTTAATTGAAACTTAATCATCTTTTATTAATTTGTATTTAAGGTACAATTACAATTAATTACTCTTTAATTGAGATATAATTATCTCTAATTCTCTTCTTAGTTATCCCTTAATTAAGGTTTAATTATCCTTACTTATTATTTAGTTAAGATTTATTTCTTCTTAATTATTTCTTAATTAAAGCTTAATTATCCTTAATTATCTTCTTAATCATCTCTTAATTATTTATTAATTAAGATTTAATTATTCTCAATTATTCTTTAATTAAGGTTAAATTATTCCTTAATTATTAATTAAATAAGATTAAATATTTATTAATTATATCTTAATTACTAATTAATTAAGATTAAATTATTCTTTAATTACATCTTAATAATTTATTAATTAAGATTAAATTACTCTTAATTATATTTTAATTATTTATTAATTGAGATTGAACTATTCTTAATTATATCTTAATTATTTGTCAATTAAGATAAATAATATTCATTAATTATTTAATCAACTATTAATTAAAATATAAATTGTCTTAATTAATTTTAATTTATTGTTAATTAATCATTAATTAAATTAAATTTTTTTTGATTACTTATTGATTAAGTTTAATTTAAACTAATCATGCTTAATCATAAAATGTAACATGCAATTAAATTATCATAACACATGCATAACATTAGTTTAGAAATTATATCAAGGCATTTAATATTTTTCTTAACTTCTTAAATTTTTAATTTGAAAGTTTTCATTTTTTATTTTAAAATGTTCAAAGGGTGATCAAAGGGGCTTGACTAGTCAACCGGTTGACTGAGTTAAGGAGTGAGTTGACTGGGTTATCTTGGGTCATGACTGAGCTGAGTCAACCACCCATCTTGACCGAGTTAACTTATGATCGGAACGGCAGGAGCTCAGTACCGTGTTGTTTGGCATAAGAGATAACATGTTTTCTTTCGATGCAGTGGGTTAATATGCTGGAAAACAGGGGATGGGGTCACCATCTCTGGCGAAGTGGTCGGCTGCCATGAAAGAGGGCGGCCAAAGCTTGTTCTTCATCAATTTAGCTCGTTCCTTCACTGTTTTCAACAATCTATGGTTCGAAATAATTCTAGTGAAGTGCAGAAATCGATCGGTAGTATGTTCCTAAGGTATTATTATGCATATCACAAGAATTTGGGGCTTAAATCCCTCTTCGGCCGAAAACTTCATGTCAACATCTCTACCTCATTTCTTCATTAAAAATCGAATCGTTGTTGCCAAATTAAAGCTTGTGAGTCGAGAAACATCTTGGTACCAACATCTTTAATTTTGGATTAGAAATCGCGAAAAAAATGGTTGATGAACATTGTGGGTTTTGTATGAGCATTTTGATCATTCTTGACCACCCGACAACCTATGTTGCAATTTACTTTGTTTTAACAAGCATTGCATACATCGTTGTGAAGCTAGAAGGTGCAACCATGCATCTGTGATTAGGTTATTACAACTCAATTCTTAACTAAAAGTAACTAATTTGAATTTGAAGCTACATTGATTTCGTTTGAAGCTACATTGAAGGAATAATGAAAAAAGAAAAATCAAAGCTTCTTGATTAAGCTTCTAACAACTCTTTGTACTTTGATTAGACTTCACAATGGACTAGTGTTTTCTAATGAGATAGTCGAGAACTCGTAGGGGAGGGGGGTTGAATGAAAGTTCTCTGAATTCTTTTCAATTTCTTGTTCATTAAGAAATTAATTATTACTTGCGGAATATAAAGAACAAGAACAAATTTATAAACAATTGTTTTTATTGATTTTAACAATTGATTACAAATTCTAACAATCACAACAATATGATCGTCAGCTTCGTTTTTTTCTGTATTGTATATCAATGATAAACTATCAAAACATACAGCTTCTGTTACAACTCTGTAAACCTAATTACAGCTTCCTAAACTGAATAGTAATTAATTCAGTTTCCTTTTCTAAATCAATAATGATTCAGCTTCCTTATTCAAATCAAACACAATCTTTCCTTTTTGATTAGGAATAGATTTCTGGTTAGTTTCCTTATTCAATTCGAACTTTGTATATCATCAGGTTAGTTTCCTTATTTCTTATTCAATTCGAACTCTGCATATCATCAGGGAATAATTCACGACTAGTCCCCGACAGCTTCAATCTTAGTCCCCGATCACCTTAGTCTTTGGTCCTTAGTCCCTGATCAGGTTGTGTAGTCTCCGACAGAGTCATTAGTCTCCGATGCTTTTAGTCTTAGTCTTTGATGACGTCAGCTTAGTCTTTGATGCTTTAGACTTAGTCTTTGATGACGTAAGCATTAGTCTATGACAAGTGTTGCCTTAGTCTCCGAAAAGCCTTTTCCTAATCTCCGACGGATCAAAACACAATATGACTTTGTTGAAGCTTTGATACAATCTCCAATAGTTATTTACAATCAAAAATAAATCTATCTCTTTATTACAAATGAATAAATTACAATCAAAGAGATAACTACTAGCTACAAAACTTCAGTGTTACTAATTAACACTTTCTATACATTTGTATATCTAAGTAATCTAAAGACAATCATCATCAAATGTTATAAAACCTAACAATCTCCCCCTATTTATGAATATCAGAATGATAAGCATAAATCAAGGTTGATGATGACGTCAAAACTCAAAATTACAAGAATTACTTAGAAAAAGAATAAAGAATTACTAACTACAAATATATCTGAATTAAGATCTTTGATCTGTCATTCAGCTTCCACCAAGACTCAGTTTTAAATCCTTTAAGTCTAGCTTCAAAAAAAAATTTACAACCAATTCAACACACAACATACCTTCAACCTTCAGCAACTTCAACATTTGTGAGTTTTTAGCATATCTAACATGTTCTCCAACAAATTTCTAAAAATTATCTCTATTTCTTCTTCTGCATCCTTAAGAAGACTGATAAAACCCTCAAGGTGTCTCTCATTTACTCTGTTAATATCCCTGTTGTAGTTGAAGAAAAGTTGCTCCCCATGGAAATTCTCATACCATAATCCAAAAGGCTTTGGATCAACTCTTGGTATTTTTTCCAATTTCTGTATCACCTTTATTACCTTCTGAATTTGGCTTTGAAATTCCTTGTTGAGGTCAGTAGAATCAGGCACAATAGATAGCAACCATTACAAATCTTATTTTGTTTGCTTCTCCAAGACTGGCCTTGCAAACTTCAAAGAATCTCCATCTTTTAAAAAGATTTCAAGTACTTCTTTGTTGGTTGCACTTTTTATTAGGCTGATGGATTTGACACTTATCTTTAGAGCTTTAATTATGTCCTCTGTCCTAGCCCTTTCAACCTGGTAGTAACTCCTTGTTGGAACTGCTCGTGGCTTTGTTGGTCCACTCACAGCCACTAAGGCAGTTTCAGTGTTCTTTGGAGAATCTTGAGATGTTGGCTTCTTGACAAATTCTCTATTCACAGGTTTCTTTGCAGATTCCTGGACTAAAGAGTTTCTCCTTGATTTCTTCTATGCCTCTTCCATCTCCTTATTCCTTTTCTTGGTAATGACTACTTTCTGTGCACTTGTCCTTCTTGCAGAGCTTTTTCTTTTCTTTGCCTCCTCCTCCTCCTTTGCCTTTGCTGCAGCCATTTCTTCCTCCTTTTGAAGTTTCTGTGCAAGTAGAGCATAAGAATCTATCAGTCTTTGATCTCGAGGACTAACTAACTCAACTTTCCCTCCCATTTCAAGTTCAACAAGAGTGGGAAAGTGAGCAGTCTTCATGGCATCCCCCATTAGCTTAGGCTGTCCTGATTGAGTAGGAATTTGCTTCTGTGTTTCTTCAACCATGACCCCCTTGCCTTTGTATGTTAAGGTACTTGGGGCTTGTGCAATTTCTTTTGTAGAAGCAGGAACTTGTTTTGTTGTTGCTGCTACTTTTGTTGGTGCTTTAGCTATTGGTGTTGTTGTTGATGGTGGTTTTGTTGTTGTTGTTTTTGTAGCTACCTCAAGATCAAAATGCTTTTTCAAAATTTTGTCCATCATTGCCTGCAACTCAGCATCAATAACTGGAACAGATTTTAGTTTTGGTTTGGGTACAGGTTGTTTGAAATGACCATCTCCCCCTTTTTGACATCAGCATCTTTTTGACATCAGCATCTTTGGGTTAAGAGGGGGTGGCCAGATGTGGAATTTCCTGTAGAAGTAGATCTTTGAGAGTGTCAGGACCAAGCTCCAACTTGTCTTGTTTCTACAGGAGACTCTGAACATTTGATTCCAATGCCTGAAGTCTTTTATTAGTGGAAGATTGCTCCTTGAGCTTGAATTCAATGGAATTGAGAGTCCTACTTGGTAAATGGCCTTCATAGCACCTTCTTATTTTGTCTGTCTCAAGGTCCATCTTCTGCTCTAGCTTGGTAAATGCTGCATTGAGGCCAGTGACCAAAAAGTGATGAAATTTTGTGTGCTTTTTGTCCACTTTGGTCACTTCCTCAAGCACTTCACTGTCGGTTGGTTCAGCTGCAGCAGATCCAATGTTCGTGATGTAATCTTGTCTAAGCTGTGCAACTGCTTCTGTAAGAGAGTTTGTGAAGCTTGCATCGAGCCAAACATCCACATTCTCCTCTTTTGGTTCTTCAGGTACAAGTTCATTTGCAAGCCCTCTCTTCAATGCAGAAATGTGATCTTGAGTTTGTTGTAATCCATAAAATGTCTCAAAATCTACATTGGACATTTCAGAAATAATGCTTAAGGCTGCATCCCCTGTCCTGGAGCTTCCCCCAATTTCTGATGGGGCTTCTAGTGTGGAGGAGGGCTCAACAGGTTTTAAGAAATCACCTGCTAAGAATTTCTCTATTTTCTTTTCTCCAAGGATCTCATCCTTGCTCACACCCTCTCCTTTTGCCTGGGGTTGGGCACCCAGCTTCACTTTCTCTCCTTTTTCCAAGCTTGCTAAAGCTTGACTCTCTTGAATTTGTTGTTTTCCTTGTTCCAGGGCAGGAGCCTGACCCTCACTAAATATTCTCTCATCCTCACTCATTTGGATGTACTCACTTGTTCCTACAGAAGGAGGGGTTTGAGATGGAATAGAAGTCTCACCAAGGAGAGGGGGTTCCCTTTGTGTGTCTGTGGCTAGGGCTCTCTCCAAGGAAAGTTTTGGAGAGCTTGTCTCGAGTATTGGCTCCTCTAGGAAAAAATCTAGAGGATTTGAACTTTCATGTTCACAAGAATCAAGAAATGGAGAAGAGAAGAATGTATAAGGGGGAGTGTTGGTTGTTCCTCAGAAATGGAAAATTGAGGAACATCAATAAGAGACTTTGTGGGTGCAGTCCTAGTGTCACTCTTTTTCTTTGATCTTGTCTCTCTCTGTGGTTCCTCTTGTTGATGTACAAGAGGTTGTGCAGACTCTGTACATGTTGTTCCTGGTTGGGAACTTTCTTCAATGTCAACATCCTTTTGAGAGGACATTGACAGTTCACTGTTTTTCCTTATAACCTCCATTGCCTTTTGGGAAGCAATGGATTCCTTTTATCCAAGGGTTAGAACTCTCTTCTTTTTCTGAGGTGCCACCTCAACTTCCTTTGCTCCCTCAACCTCATTTACTCCCTCAATTATTTTTCTTTTCACAAGGAGCTTCTTGGCTGATTTGGATTTTGCAACCACAGTCTTTTGAGAAACTGTGGAGGGGGATATAGATTGTTGTGGTGAAGTGGTTGGAGGATCAATAGGGATTTGTTGTTCAGTATCCTCAAAGAATGACAAAGAATAAAGGTTTGGGAGCTTATCAATGAGAGTAGATCTCATGACAGGAGGAAAGAATAAAGAAACCTTTACCTTTGCAGATTTGTGCTTCACATCTATAAAGATTCTTTTACTCTACAAAACAGTTGGAACAACTTGCATACTAGTAGTGTTAAGGTTAGGCATGAGATAATGTGCAATCATCATCAAAAACCTAGCATAATAAATTTTGTTTCTACTACCAGTTTTAAGTTTTGCCATCAAATTTTGCAGAATTAAAAGCCCTATATTAATATGCCTACCATATAAAACACTAAAAGCTATTTGTTGAGTAAATGTGGTGATGGCATCATATCCACGGCATTTGGAAGAAAAAGTTTTTGTTATAATGTCAAAAAATAATGACCACTCATGCCTGCGATGGGGTCTAGTAATGGACCCAACAGAACCGATTTCAGAATAATAATGTAAGTTTTTAAACATTGCCAAAAGTTCTTCATTAGAGGCAGGAGAGTCAAAGTTTTCAAAAATGGGTAAGTGTAAAGCATTATTAACAACAGTATGAGTTATATTATGTACATTATTTTCATACATGAAACTTGCCACAGGAGAGTCGTCATCTTCATCCTGTATTGTTGCAGTGAACCACATGGCCGAGATGACTTCGGCTGTTTGAGTGGGAGTTTCATAAATGGCGTGAGAAAGTGGAGAGTTTTGCAGAAAATCCACAAAAGGGTGGTATTGTGCTTCAAATTCATGCTTGTCGACCACCCCTGCATGGTTGGTTTTGATGAAATCGAACTCTCCATACTTAAAGCACACTGTTTTGGCTGCCATTGAAGAGATCTATGTAAACTTGAAGAAAATATTTGAAAAAGGATTAAATCGCACAGAGTTTAGAGAGAAAATCAATTTCAGAGCTTTGAGTAGTTGTGATTGCAAAGATGTTTGAAATTACTTTTATTAAAGTGTTAGAGACGTTTGCAATTCTGAGTGAATTATGGGAAACTACTTATTTACCCTCATTCAGAGATTGCCCTAATCTCTGTTATGTCCACTCATAGGAGACTAAGCCCGACTAGTCTCCGATAGTGTATTTTTCGTTTAGTTGGGGACTAAGAAAAAATCACTATCAGGTACTAAGATAGTCTCCGATAGTTCATTTTTGAGTCATCAGGGACTAAGTAAAAACAACTATCAGGGACTAAGTTAGTCTCTTGCTCAAATGCTCTCAGTGACTAATTTAAGTTAGTCTCTGCTGCAGTCTTGTTTTTCAGAATTTTTCCAACAATCAATCTTTTGATTATTAGCTACAGACATTTCTGTTATATTATAACAAATCCATTAATTTCTGTTCATTAAGAATAGCTTCAGTTTCCAGAATTGAAATTCTAGCTTCTCACAACTAAACAGCTTGTTTTCTCAGATTTTAATCAATTTTTAGAGGCATAATTCAATATTCCTAACTCATAGACTAATCTAGTGAATGTAGATTCATCTACAGGCTTTGTGAATATGTCTGCAAGTTGTTTGTCAGTTGTAACCCAGTGCAATTCAATATTTCCTTCACTTACATGTTCTCTTATGAAATGATATCTAATATCTATGTGTTTTGTTCTTGAATGCGGCACTGGATTTTCTGTCATAGCTATGGCACTTGTATTATCACAATAGATAAGAATTTTTGATAATGATATACCATAGTCTAGGAGTTGATTTTTGATCCACAATATCTTAGCACAGCAACTCTTAGCTGCGATATATTCAACTTATGTTGTTGAAGTAGAAACTGAATTTTGTTTCTTGCTAAACCAAGAAACAAGTCTGCCTCCAAGAAATTGGCAGCTTCCACTTGTGCTTTTTCTATCAAGCTTGCAACCTGCATAATCAGCATCTGAATAACCAATTAGTTTAAAATCAGATTCTTTGGGATATCATAACCCAAGGTTTGGGGTACCCTTTAGATATCTGAGTATTCTTTTTACAGCAATCAAATGTGACTCTCTAGGGTCAGCTTGAAATCTAGCACATAAACATGTAGCAAATATTATATCAGGTCTACTTGCAGTTAGATATAAAAGAGTGCCTATCATGCCTCTAAAGCTAGTAGTATCAACTTTCTTTCCTTTTAAATCCTTATCTAGCTTAGTGGCAGTAGGCATGGGTGTTTTTGCAGATGAACAATCAACCAAATCATATTTTCTCAATAAGTCTTTGATATACGTAGACTGACTGATAAAAATTCCATCAGTTGATTGTTTTATTTGCAATCCTAAGAAAAATGTTAATTCTCCCATCATGCTCATTTCATATCTAGACTGCATTAATTTTGAAAATTTTTCACAAAATTTTTCATTTGTAGAACCAAATATAATGTCATCTACATATATTTGCACAAGTATAATGTCAGAGTCTTGCTTTCTATAAAATAAAGTTTTATCTATGATACCTCTAACAAATTTGTTTTCAAGTAAAAATTGAGATAAAGTATCACACCAGGCTCTTGGTGCTTGTTTTAAGCTATAGAGTGCTTTATCTAACCTGTACACATGATTTGGAAACTTGGAATCCACAAAACCTAGTGGTTGTTGAACGTAGACTTCCTCTTCCAATTTTCCATTTAGGAAAGCACTCTTGACATCCATCTGGTACACCTTGAAGTTTTTGTAGGCTGCATATGCCACGAAATTCTAATTGCTTCAAGTCTTGCTACTGGTGCAAAATTTTCATCATAATCTATTCCTTCTTCTTGAGAATATCCTTTTACAACTAGTCTTGCTTTGTTCCTTGTGATTGTACCAGTTTCATCCAATTTATTTCTGAAAACTCATTTGGCACCTATAATTGATTTGTTCCTTGGTTTGGGTACCAATCTCCGGACTTTGTTCCATGTGAATTGGTTCAATTCCTCTTGCATAGCAATTATCCAGTCAGGATCTTGAAGTGCTTCCTCAATTTTCTTTGGCTCAATCTTTGACAGAAAACTGAGATATAAACATTCATTTTGAGTTGCACTTCTAGTCTTGACTCCATCCTCTATACTTCCAATGATCAAATTTGTTCTATGATCTTTTAACCATGGTCTTGCTCGTGGCAGATTTAATCTCGAAGTTGAGGCTTGATCTTCTAGATTGATGTTGTGTAATCTAGCTTCTTGATTAGAGACTGCTCCCCCTAAACCATTGACTTCTTCATTATTAGCTCCCCTGAGCTGTTTATTTCAACAGTCCTTGGTGTCAAGATAGTCTCCGATTGTGCATCAGTGACACTAGTCCCTGGTGAACCATTAGTCTCCGATGGTACACTAATATCAGAGACTAGAGTATTAGTCCTTGGTACTTCATGCACAACTGCTAACTCCCCCTCAATTACGTAGGGATCATCACTATCTTGGGATTTATCACCAGTCTCCGAAGGATATTCCCATGCATCCAATTCATTCTCAAAACTGAGAGGTTCATGCAATCCTTGTCCAATCATTCCTGGAATCTTTTTATCATCAAATACAACTTGTATAGATTCCACAATGACCTTTGTTCTTAGATTATATACTCTGTATGCCTTGCTTGACAAAGAATAGCCTAAGAAGATTGCTTCATCAGACTTGTTATCAAACTTTCCTCTTGTCTCTGATGAATCTCTCAGTACAAAACACTTACAACCAAACACATGTAAAAACTTGAAAGTTGGTTTTCTCCTAGTCATTAGTTCATAAGGTGTTTTATTGTATGCTTTGTCTATCAAGGATCTGTTATGTGTAAAGAAAGCAGTGTTAATTACTTCCTCCCATAAATAAGTTGGAAGCTTTGACTCTTGTAACATTGTCCTTGCTGCTTCAATAAGGGTCCTGTTTTTCCTCTCAACAACTCCATTTTGTTGAGGGGTTCTTGGAGCTGAGAATTGGTGTGTTATACCTTTTTCAGTGCAGAATTCAATAACTTGGGTATTCTTGAATTCTATTCCTCTATCACTCCTTATTACCCTTGCTGTCTTTCCTGACTCAGTCTCTATTTTCTTGACTTGATCAATAATTAACTGAGCAGCTTCATCTTTTGTATGGAAGTATTTTACCCAAGTATACCTCGTGTGATCATCCACAATAACCAAAGCATATCTATTTCTTAAGATAGACATCACATTCACTTGACCAAATAAATCCATGTGTAACAATTGTAAAGGGTTAGTGATTGATGTTGTTGGTTTGCTCTTGAATGATACACTTCTTTGTTTCACTTTCTGGCATGAATCACACAATCCATCTTGTGTAAACTCCAATTGTGGAATGCCAGCTACCAATCCTTTTCTCACCAGTTTGTTGATGTTCTTGAAATTCAAATGGGAGATTTTCTTATGCCAAAGCCAACTTTCATTAGTTGAGGCTTTGTTGTAGAGACATGTGATTTGATCAGAGGAAGAGATAAGGTTTGCAATATACAAATTTTCTTTTCTTTGCCCTGTCAATATCACATTATCAGATTCTTTGTCACACACCAAGCATTGATCTTCTTTGAAGGTGACATTGAATCCCTTATCACATAGTTGACTCACACTCAGAAGATTGTGCTATAAGCCATCAACTAGTGATACTTCAGTGAAGATGACATCTCCATGTTCAACACTGTCATAACCCTTAGTATGGCCTTTGTTGTCATCTCCAAAAGTGACTTTTGGGCCACTTTTCTCTTCATACTGTTTTAGCAGGGACTTGTCTCTAGTCATGTGTCTTGAACAGCCACTGTCCAAGTACCATGTTTTCTTCTCTTTGCCCTGCACCGTAAAGAGTAACTAGTTAGAAATTTTTAGGACCCAGACTTTTTTGGGTCTTTTCTCACTAGTTGTAGAATCAAGACTTGACTCAGATTGAGTTGACCGTCTTTTATTAATTTTTATTTTAATTGGACAATCATTAGTCTTGCTTTCTTTCTGTGAGAAACTATCAAGGTTTGAAGTTTCACTGTTAATGCAAAGATGATTTGACCTTTTTACAAGTGATTTATCTTTTATTGTCTTTGAATGTGCAGTCTCTATTATAGGAATTTTATTTTTACTCCTACAGTGCATAGCTATGTGATTTGGATTACCATATATATGACATGTTTTTCTAGGAGCATCATGCATTCTAGCATAATTTGTGTATTTATTAATGCCTATCATTCCATTCCTATTTCTCTTACTACTACTAGACTCCACTAATGTTTCAGCCTTTTTCATAGGAATATTTTCCAATTTTTTGTTTAATTGAGTCTTTGTTATGAACCCAATATTTAATCTTTTATTCTCACTCTTATCAACAGTGTTCACTGTCTTTTGATCAACCTTTGATTTTGCAGTGACTTGTTGGTATTGAGTGTTAATAAATTTGGGTTCATTAACAGGAGAAACAAAATTAGTTCTTTTCAAAACATTTGGCTTACTAGTAGTGGAGTTAGCAACTTCAATGGTCTCAATTAAATCTAAATTGTTTCCTAGGCACTCATCATAACCTAGTCCAGACTTTTGACCAATCATTTGACATCCTACCAAGTCTATCAACTTTTTAGAGGAACTGTTCCACTATTTTATCTTAGCCTGTGCTTTTTCAAGTTGTTCGACTACGTAAAATTCCCTCTTTTTCAAAGCATTGATCATATGATGAGCTTTGTCTAGATCAAACTTAATAGTGTCAAATTGTACCAGTCTCTCTTCAAGAAATTTATTTCTTTTCAAGAGATGGTCATGTGATTCTTTAACACTGGTATGCTCAATAGTTAATGATCTAAAACTAACATGCAAGTCAGACATATCTTTTTGTATGCTTTCAATACTAGATGTCTCAAGTAAATTAAGCACATTAAAATTCTGAGTTGCATCACATACCTTTGTAGAATCACTTGACTCATCAGTTTGAGCCATCAAGGCAAAGTTGACAATTTCCTCCTCAGAATCACTGTCAATCCAATCCTTGCCCTCAGTAATCAAGGCTTTGCTTTTTGATTTAAACTTCTTGTCAGCAAAGTCATTCCCCGTTTTCCTTGATTTTTCATCCTTAGATCTATCAGGAGATCTAGGCTTCCTGCACTCATTGGCAAAGTGCTCAACCCCATCACAGTTGTAACACCTGATTTTCTTTTTGTCATAGGTCACAGTTTGACCTTGTTTTCCCAGTGAGATAGCCGAGAACTTGTAGAGGGGGGGGGGGGGGGGTTGAATACAAGTTCTTTGAAACCTTTTCGATTACTTGTTCTTCAAGAAATTAATTATAACTTGCGGAAATAAAGAACAATAACTCGAATCAATTTATAAACAATTGCTTGTATTGATTTTAACAATTGAATACAAATTCTAACAATCACAACAATGTGATCGTCAGCTTCTTTTCTATTCTGTATAGTAAAGGTACAAAAACTATTAATTCTATACAGCTTCAAAAAAAATTTTATTCAAAAAAACTAAATCTGTAAACCTAATTACAGCTTCTAAAACTGAATTCTCAGTTTTTTATTCTAAATCAATAATGATTCAGCTTCCTTATTTGAATCAAACACGATCTTTTCCTTTTTGATTAGGAAGAGATTTCTGGCTTGTTTCCTTACCAGCTACATCTTCAATAATATCTTGATTTACGTGGAAGACATTCCTTATTCAATTCGAACTCTGTATCTCTCAGGAAATAAATAACGTTTAGTCCCTGATACTTCATCTTTAGTCTCTAGTGATGTCATCAATTAGTCTCTGATCGTTTAGTCCCTAATGACATCAGATTGTGTAGTCTCCGATAGAGTTATTTAGTCTCTGATGCTTTAAGGCTAAGTCTCTGATGACGTCAGCTTAGTCTTCGATGCTTTTAACCTTAGTCTTCGATGACGTAAGCTTTAGTCTCCGACTCTTTTAGACTTAGTCTCTGATGACGTAAGCATTAGTCTCCGATAAGTTTTCCTAGTCTCCGACAAGCCTTTTTGTTAAACTCCAACGGATCAAATACACATTTTGACTTGCTGAAGCTTTGATACTCCATTCCAGCAGTTACTTACAAATAAAGAATAATTGTATCTCTTTACAAATAATAAATAAATTATAAACAAAGAGACAACTACTGGCTACAAAACTTGAGTGTTACTAATTAACACTTTTTATACATTTGTACTCTAAATAATCTAAAGACAATCATCATCAAATGTTCTAAAACCTAACAGACCTTCTTTTCTAGGGGTAAACTTTCTTGATGATCTTTTACCTTTTCTACCAGCTCTAAATTTCTTAAACTGTTTCACCATGAATGCCATAAATTCCTCCATGTCATCATCAGTGCTCAATTCATCTTCCTCATCAGTCGAGCTAGCATTGGAAGTTTCATCATCAGGCTCTTCTTGAGACTTTCTTTTCTTAACCATTAGTGCAGTTTCTTTGTCCCTGCCAAGCATTCTTTGTCTTTGCTCTACTTCAAGTTCATACGTCTTTAAGTTTCCATAGAGCCTATCTAGTGTGAGTGTGTCCAAGTCATGAGCTTCCCTTACTGCAGTTGTCTTTGGATCCTAGCTTGGTGGGAGTGCTCTCATGCACTTGGTATTGACATCTTCATTGTCATAAGACTTTCCAAGTATTTTCAAGTCATTGAGCAAAGAGTTAAACCTGTCATAAACTGACGTGATTGGTTCACCAGGCTTTGCTTGAAAGAATTCATATTGTTGAGTCAACAATGATCTTTTATTCTTTCGGACTTGGTCAGTTCCTTCACACAGGACTTTGATGGTGTCCCAAATCTGCTTAGATGTTGTGCAGTTGATGATGCTTGTGAACATATTTTTGTCAATGTCATTGTAAAGTATGTTCATAACCTTAGCATCCTTTAACACTTGTAACTTGTCTTCATTTGTATAGTCACTTTCAGAAGCAAGTTCAAAGTGTTCAGCAATAACGGATCCTTCAACAGTTTTAGCAGGAACAAATTTCCTGGGTAGATAAGAACCCTTTTCAATCCCTGTAATATAGTCAGAATCTGTTGCTATCAAGTTCATGTACATCTTTTGTTTCCACATAGGATATTCTTCTCGTTTCAGAATTGGAATCCTGGTTCCATCATCACAACTTCCTGCATAAGCCATTATGCTGGAGCTACTTCCTTCGTCGTTAGCCATCTCTAGATCGTGTTAATTGAGTTAAATCAATAAACCTGCTCTGATACCAATTGTTTTCCCAATGAGATAGCCGAGAACTTATAGAAGGGGGGGTTGAATACAAGTTCTCTGAATTCTTTTCAATTTTTTGTTCTTTAAGAAATTAATTATTACTTGCGAAATATAAAGAACAAGAACAAATTTATAAACAATTGCGTTTATTGATTTTAATAATTGATTACAAATTCTAACAATCACAACAATATGATCGTCAGCTTCGTTTTTTTCTGTATTGTATTTTTTATAATAAACTATCAAAAAATACAGATTCTGTTACAACTCTGTAAACCTAATTACAACTTCCTAAACTGAATCGTAATTAATTCAGTTTCCGTTTCTAAATCAATAATGATTCAGCTTCCGTATTCTACTCAAACACAATCTTTCCTTTCTGATTAGGAATAGATTTCTGGTTAGTTTCCTTACCATCTACATCTTCAATAATATCTCAGTCCACGTGGAAGACATTCCTTATTCAATTCGAACTCTGTATCTCATCAGGGAATAATTCACGACTAGTCCTCGACAGCTTCAATCTTAGTCCCCAATCACCTTAGTCTTTGGTCTTTAGTCCTTGATCAGGTTGTGTAGTCTCCGACAGAGTCATTAGTCTCCGATGCTTTTAGGCTTAGTCTTTGATGACGTCAGCTTAGTCTCTGATGCTTTAGACTTAGTCTTTGATGACGTAAGCATTAGTCTCTAACAAGTGTTGTCTTAGTCTCCGATAAGCCTTTTCTTAATCTCCGACGGATCAAAACACAAAATGACTTTGTTGAAACTTTGATACAATCTCCAGTAGTTATTTACAATCAAAAATAAATCTATCTCTTTATTACAAATGAATAAATTACAATAAAAGAGATAACTACTAGCTACAAAACTTCAGTGTTACTAATTAACACTTTCTATACATTTGTATATCTAAGTAATCTAAAGACAATCATCATCAAATGTTATAAAACCTAACAACTAGATATGACCTTGATAATATTCTTGAGTGAGAATCTGTCCAAGACATGTTTGAATTGAGTACACTGCATTTTGGTTCGTATACGAGCCATTTTGCAAACTTTCGGATAAAACTCATATTGATAATTCGCATAGTTTCTGAAGTTTTGCATGAAACTTCATTTTTAACATTTCTAAATTATTTATAACATGTATAAATGTTTATAACTTCACCAATCTTTATTTTTTATCGTTCATTGGTCAATTTGGATATCTATTGCGCAATTTATTACACAAAAACATTCTAAAACCCTTGTTCTTAGGTTTTCTGATTTTGCTTTTATTTTTCTTTATTTTGCCTTTATTATGATTATTATCATCTTATCATAATATATTTGAAGTTTGTTCCTTGTTTGATCAAGTCAAATAATCAATTTAATCCTTTGAGAGGATTAGGGTTTTCGTCAGAAACCTTAATTCAATTCTTCTTGCTTTCTGATTCTTTTCTATGATTTTTTTCGGTCTTTTTGTTATGATGTGATCATTAGGGTTTTAATTTGATCACTGATGTTATGATTCATGTCAAATAAAATCGGATTAGAGTTTTGTGCGTTTGACACATCTAGGGCTTCAGAAACCTAACTAGGATTTCTGATTATATCAGAACCCTAATTCTTGTTTCTTTAGTTCTCGTACTTGTTTTGATTCTATGTATGATTCTATCTCATCATATCTTTATGTCTGTACACATTCTTATCAAACAATAATTCTAACATCAATACATTAATACTACGTACGTGCATGTAATAATACTTCAAAGTCTCACTAGACAATAATTCATTGATATAAATCATTCTTTTACACTATTTAATTACTTTATAATTTTTGATTTCTCACATAGAGCACCTTCAACATAAGAACGCAATGAGTTATATGAAGTAGCTTCATCTCCAAAAGTTAATGTTCTAGCCTTTTGCAAAGCCGACCAAGATTTCTTTATGAAACATGTAATCCATAATTGCTACTCAAATTTTTCCTCACATCACTCGCAGTTAAGGCAAGATTAGAACTCAATTGGTCTACTAAAAACTCAACAATACTTCCATAATTAAGTCTACTAGAATCATCTTTTGAAACTAACACTCCACAACTAGCTCATTTACATATTTTTGAATATAAAAATAATCATCAACCTTTGATTCCAAGTCAACAATTTTTCATTTGCATCCTCGACTATTCTTAAACAAACATGATGCACTTATACTATCATTTGTGTTCCTATCACAGATAAAATCAAACCTAAACCCATATAGTACCAAAGTGTTGAACTAAATTCAATTGTCCCACCCATAAAGCATTGTCCAACAAAATGAATAGCAATAGACCACTCATTAGAGTGTAATGACTTTACATGATTACTTACTGTTAGTCCCAATTTGTAGAAGGAGGTTGAATACAAATCACCAATTACTACAGTTTCTTACAATTTTTTAAAAGTTATGAATAAACTTGTGGAATAATAAAGAATCTCAAGAATACAATGTATAGAAACCAAATTATATCAATCAATAACTATTTTCTTTTATTGATCTTTGAATTTTATTACAACCTTGTAATCAAAACTGTTGACATATAAAATAAAATCTGATAATGTAGCAATTATCAGATCCTGAACTCTATTCGTGAATAATAACTTCTACTCTAGAATATAAATCCTAACTTCTTAAGTTTTACAAACTTGTTACTCTATATCTTTCAATATTTATCTCTGTATGTATTTGATACAGCTGCTCTCTCTGTAAATCAATTACAACTTCTCTCTATAATTTGTTTCTATGTATCTCTCTCAATATATATATTTGAATCTCTTGATACAACTGCTCTCTACAATTGTATATTGTTAAATATTAATTTTTTTTCCATTTAATTTGAACCTGAATATATATATATATATATATATATATATATAAGTCTCTAACAACCTAATTCAGATCAGCTACTCAACTTTGTTTCCTGATGTGACTTTGATTTGGAACTCAGTTGGCATCTTGTTTAATATCAAATCCTGTTAGATTTTTGTAATAAAAGAAATCAATCTGGTTAGGTTTAGGATTGTTGCAAACTCTGGTCTTTCTTTTCCTTTTCAAACTCTGACAACTTGAATTGTTCCATTTTTTATTCAACCAGCTTCTTTTTAACTTTAGAACTCTAATCGAACTAGAACTCTGTTGCATCCCAGTCATTCACACATCATATTCCATATCCCGTGATAAACCTACAACTGCTATTGAATATCCTCTGATGGACAGTTAACCTCTACTATAGATTATCCTCTGATGGTCATTATTCTACAGAATCTGTTGTAAATCACTTATCCTGTTGACTGGTTACTTTGAATGTTTATCCTCTGATTATGCTCTAGTGTGCAATTTACACTGTAAGATGATAATATCAACTGATCTGTCTGTTATCCTCTGATAAACAGCAGTTTACATTATTGGAGGATAAAACTTAAGACAACTTTCAGTTTCATCTGAACTACTTATCTACTGATTTTTATACAACATATTCAGTAGCTACAATACAATTATAAACCTAACAATTCTAAATATTACACATTTTCATCAAATGCTATATTCCTAACACTTACAGAAAAGTTATCCATAGCATTATAGTCCATAGTATTAGAAGAAGATACAATCATTGAGCCATGAGTTTCCAATAGTTCACATTCAAAATCACAATCATCAACTCCCATCACTCTCTACCACTTCATTTATATCACCCTCACAATAACAACACTCATACCAGAATTACAGGCATCTCCGACAGATTTCGTGACCAATATCTTTATCACTTTCGACTCAAGTGCATTAATAAAACAAAACATTACTTCTAAATCATCTTGACAAATCAACAAAATTCCAAAATACACAGCAACAAAGTAATACATAGTAACATTATTCACATTACTATTATTGAATTTCTTACTAACTTTGTTTACCAGATCTGAATACAAAGTACCTCTATTTAGGTTTATAACAACACTCTCTCTTTCAATTTACACAGAAGAGAAACTTCAAAATTAGGAAATCAAACTCTTCAAACAAAAAATATAACTAAATTCATATTCAAAACTAACAAAAAAAAACATAATGCAATGTCAAATCTAGATAATAATATTACTTCAATCACATACATGATCCAAACACTGAATTGACTATATGATCTAAACAAAGTAACTAACAGTATTACCTCAATTTAAAAAGACAAATAACTTTCGACAACAACAAATATTCCTCAAAAATTAATTTCGATGCGATATGAAGATTGACTTTGATGATTCAAAATTTCGCAATTAGTAGAATAAATTGCAATCTCTGCATTCATCTCAAACATACTGCAACCAAAGGAAACCAGAATTCGTGAATGAAAGAACAAGTCATGAAGGAAAGCAGAGAAGAAGCAACAATTCGACTCCAAAGAGGTAACTAACACATATTTATAAAAAGACAGTTATGGTATTTTAACTTCGGCTAAAACTACGTGGGTGATATAATATATAGCAAAAGTAAAAGAGAGATGATATAATATAAAGCAGAAGTAAAGAGAAAGAGAATAATATTATTTCTACTTGAAAATGTGTGTCATTTACATTCTACAATGCCTCTATTTATAGGCAAAAAAGATGAAGAAAAGGATGGAGAAGTGGAGAGGTGGGGAAGTGGAGTAGTGAGAGGTGGGGAAGTGAAGTAGTGGAGAAGTGGAGTAGTAGATAATGTAAAATGTCTATATATATATATTACATAACACTCCCCCTTAGACATTTTACCTTGTATTATACACAATTAATATGTTCTGCTGGACTAATTATAAATTAGGTACGTCAGGACCAAATTAACTGATACTTCTGGATCAGTTATGTTGCCCCATTAAAACCTTACTAAGAAAACCCAGTGGGACAAAACTTAGTGAAGGAAAAAGAGTACAACGTGTATAATACTCCCCCTCATTTTAATGTATATCTCTGAAACGACGGATACCAATCTTCTGTATAAGTTGTTCAAAAACTTTTCTTGGCAATGATTTTGTAAATAGATCTGCCAAATTATCACTTGACTTAATTTGACAAACATTTATCAAACCATCCTTCTGTAGATCATGTGTTGAGAAGAATTTTGGTGAGATGTGTTTGGTTCTGTCACCTTTAATATATCCTTCTTTGATTTGAGCAATACATGCTGCATTGTCTTCATATATCACAGTTGGGCTTCCTTTGATTGACTCGAGTCCACATTCCTCCTGGATGTGTTGAATCACTGATCTCAACCATACACATTCTCGTCCAGCATCATATAAAGCAATTACTTCGGCATGATTTGATGATGTTGCTGTTAGTGTCTGTTTTGTTGATCGCCATGAAATTGCAGTATCTCCATATGTAAATACATATCCAGATTGTGACCAAGCTTTATGTGGATCTGATAAATACCCTGCATCTGCATACCCAACTAATTTGGATTCCTTATTCTTTTTGTAAAATAGTCCCATATCACTTGTCCCACAAAGGTAACGAAACACATGTTTAATTCCGTTCCAATGTCGACGTGTTGGATCAGAGCTATATCTTGCCAATACATTGACAGA
Organism: Centella asiatica; assembly: GCA_014636745.2. Lineage (NCBI taxonomy): Eukaryota > Viridiplantae > Streptophyta > Magnoliopsida > Apiales > Apiaceae > Centella > Centella asiatica. Next base: position 49,327,477 of record CM025783.1, read on the forward strand.
AAATGCAATATCAGGTCTTGTATTATTAGCAAGATACATCAAAGCCCCAATTGCACTTAAGTATGGTACTTCTGGACCAAGACCTTCTTCATTCTTTTCTCGGGGACGATAAGGATCCTTTTCTATGTCAAGTGATCGAACAACCATTGGTGTACTTAGAGGATGAGCTTTGTCCATATTAAAACGTTTTAACATCTTCTGGATGTAATTTGATTGATGGACAAAAATACCATTATTCAAATGCTCGATCTGCAGGCCAAGACATAATTTTGTTACACCAAGATCTTTCATTTCAAATTCTTCCTTTAATAAATTTGCAGTTTTTTCGATCTCTTCAGGAGACCCAATGATATTCAAATCATCACAATATACTGCAATAATTATAAAAGCCAAGATTGTTCTTTTAATAAAAACACATGGACTAATTTCATTTGATTTATATCCCACTTTTATGAGATATTCACTTAGTCGATTGTACCACATTCGACCCGACTGTTTTAGTCCATATAAAGATCTCCGTAACTTTATAGAAAACATTTCTCGAGGTTTTGATTTAAATGCTTCAGGCATTTTTAGTCCTTCAGGGACTTTCATATAGATATCATTATCAAGTGATCCATATAAATAGGTTGTGACTACATCCATGAGACGCATTTGAAGTTTTTCAGTGATTGTGAGACTAATTAGGAATCTGAGAGTTATTGCATCCACTACAGGTGAATACGTTCCTTCATAATCAACTCCTGGTATTTGTGTAAAACCTTGTGCTACAAGCCTTGCTTTATATCTCACAATCTCATTTTTCTCATTCCTTTTTATTGCAAATACCCACTTGTAACCTACAGGGTTAACATCTTTGGGAGTAAGGATTACAGGTCCAAAAACATTGCGCTTTTCAAGTGAATCTAATTCAGACTTCAGGGCATCTTTCCATTTTGGCCAATCATTTCTATGCCTACACTCTTCAAGAGTTTTTGGGACATAATCATTCTTATTTAGCACATCAGTTGCTATAGCATATGCAAAAATTTGATCAACACTTGTTTCATTGCGGTTCCATATTGTACTATTTTGTACATAATTTATTAAGATCTCATAATCATTAGGTATCTGAGTTTCTTCTAGAACTTCATCAACCTCTTCTGGGGTTTCATCGACCTCTTCTGGGGTTTTATCGATAACCTCTTCTGAGCTTACACCAACTGCTCTATTCTGCTCTTTCCTTTTTCCTGGATTTCGATCTTTGGAACCGATTGGTCTTCCACGTTTTCTTTGTATAGAAACCTCTGCTGGGATTACATCAATTCGAGCAGGTGCATTTAAAGCTGGTACATGTGATTTAGTAACCCTTTTTGTATCCACAAATGCATCTGGTAATTCATTTGCTATTCTTTGCAAATGTATAATCTTTTGAACTTCTAGTTCACATTGACCACTTCGGGGATCAAGATAAGATAATGATGATGCATTCCTATTTACTTCTTGTTCTAGCCTTTCTTTTTCTCCCCCTAAGATTGGGAATATTGTCTCATTAAATTGACAGTCAGCAAAACATGCTGTAAAAACATCTCCAGTTTTTGGTTCTAAATATTTAATAATTGATGGAGAGTTAAAACCAATATAAATTTCCAATCTTCTTTGTGGTCCCATTTTTGTACGTTGTGGTGGAGAAATTGGAACATACACAACACAACCAAAAATTTTAAGATGAGGTTCTCTTCCGGAGACCAATTGTAATGGAGAAAATTTATGATATGCAGTTGGTCTTAATCTAATAAGTGCAGCAGCATGTAAAATGGCATGTCCCCATGCAGAAGATGGTAGATTACTTTTCATAAGTAATGGTCTAGCAATCAGTTGTAATCTCTTAATTAATGATTCTACTAAACCATTTTGTGTATGTACATGAGGCACCGAATGTTCTACCATAATCCCAATCGACATACAATAATCATTAAAAGATTGGGATGTAAACTCTCCTGCATTATCAAGTCTAATGCTTTTAATTTGATAATCTGGAAAATTTGCTCTCAGTTGGATAATTTGTGCTAATAGCCTAGCAAATGCAACATTTCTTATTGCAAATAGACAAACATGTGACCATCGAGTTGATGCATCAATTAAAACCATAAAATATCTAAATGGTCCACACGGAGGAACAATAGGCCCACAAATATCTCCTTGAATTCTTTCTAAAAATGAAGGAGATTCATTTTCAATTTTATTTGAAGATGGCCTAATTATTAATTTTCCAAGAGAGCATGATGCACATGATAAATCTTTTGATAATAGGATCTTCAGGTCCTTTAGGGGATGCCCATTTGCACTTTCAATTATTTTTCTCATCATAGTGCTACCTGGATGACCTAACCTGTCATGCCACAGAATAAATGTCTTTGTGTCAAGTAACTTCTGGTTACTGACCATATTTGATTCTATTGGACTTATGTTCGTGCAATATAATCCAGAGGATAAAACTTTCAACTTTTCCAATATGATCTTCTGGCCATATTCAATAGATGTTATGTGAAGATACTCAATATGATTTTCAGTCATGGTTTCAAGATGATAACCATTCCTTCTAATATCCTTAAAGCTTAGTAAATTTCTTCTGGATTTACTTGAGTATAATGCATCGTTTATAAATAATTTTGTTCCTTCAGGTAACAAAATACAAGCTCTTCCAGAGCCTTCAATTAAATTACTAATGCCAGATATTGTATTAACATGTGTCTCTGTAGGAGACAATTGAGAAAAATATCTCTTACTTTTTAGTATAGAGTTTGTTGTTCCACTGTCTACTAAACATTCATCTTTACTATTTGCCATAACTTTTCTTGAGCCTCCAATCATATTCTATTTCCTTGGAACAAGAAAAATATATATAAGATCAAATAAAAGGAAAACTAATTTTATTTCATGAAAAACTAACTTACAACATATGTAAAGAGAAAAAGAAAATTAAACTAAACTTATTATTAAAACAAAAATAACAAAAACTACTTCATGACATTAATCTCTTCATCAACATTTTCGAAGAAATCAAAAACATCTAGGTGTGTATCTATAAGCATATCATTTGAATCATCTTCAACTAGATTTGTTTCTACTTCTTTTCCTTTTTTCTTGATGGAAGCTTGGTAGAGTTCAACCAAGTGTTTTGGAGTACGACATGTGCGTGACCAATGATTTTCCATACCACATCTAAAGCAAACATTTTCATGTTTCTTATAAGATGAAGAATTATTTCCCTTTTCATATCTCCCAGCATTGTTTTCATTTGATTTAGGATTATGACCATCACGTCGCCAAACATTAGTGCGACCTCGTCCACGGCCTCTTCTGGGGCTGCGACCACATCCTCGTCCTTGACCTCCTTTAAATGATGTCGCATTCACTTCAGGGAATGGACTAGAACCAGTGGGTCGTGATTGATGATTTTTCATCAAAAGCTCATTATTTTGTTCCGCAACAAGAAGACATGATATCAGTTCTGAATATTTTTTAAAACCACACTCTCGATATTGCTGTTGCAGGAGCAAATTCGTGGCATGAAATGTAGAGAATGTTTTCTCTAACATGACTTCATTAGTAATCTTTTCTCCACATAACTTTAATTCAGAAGTTATACGAAACATTGCAGAATTATATTCACTTATAGATTTAAAGTCTTGCAACCTTAAATTAAGCCATTCATAACGAGATTTTGGGAGGAGTACTTGTTTTTTATGGTCATACCTTTCTTTTAAATTTTTCCACAATTCTAACGGGTCTTTCACCGTTAAATATTCAATTTTTAAATCCTCGTGGAGATGATGACGGAGAAATATCATTGATTTGGCTTTCTCCTGCAAGGAGGCCTTATTTCCATCTTTTATTGTTTCTCTAAGATTATTTGCTATAAGGTGGATATCGGCATCGAGAGTCCATGGGAGATAATTCTTGCCCGATATATCAAGAGCATTGAACTCAAGTTTAGAAATGTTGGCCATAAGAACTACAAAAAAAAGAATGCTACGAATTTAAAATATGCATTTATATTCAATAAATATAAATAAAAATGACTAAAGAAAGAATCTTAATAACTTCTGGTTATTAAGAGAATTAAGTATTGGAAACACATATATATAATGCTAGGTAAAGAACTTCAGGTTCTCTTTTATAAAAATTACAAATAAGAATTTCAGGTTCTTTTTGTTTATTGTACGTTAAGAACTTCAAGTTCTTTTGTATAAAAATTACAAATAAGAACTTCAGGTTCTTTTTGTTTATTGTTAAGAACTTCAAGTTCTTTCTTTTTAAAAAAAATCTAAACTATAATAAAAACTTCTGGTTTTATCATGTACTTAATTTATCATTTTCTTCTGAGAATGAAAGTATTACTTTCATACAATGTTAAATAAAATAAGGTATAAAATAAAAGTAAAGATTAATAAGATACAATCTAAAAAGTACCTTCTTCTCGAAACAAAATCTGATTGTAGAAACCTTGTACTTCTGCTCGAATAAAATCCAATCGCAATTTGACTAGAGCAAACTCGTGCTGATAACGTGTTATAATATATAGCAAAAGTAAAAGAGAGATGATATAATATAAAGCAGAAGTAAAGAGAAAGAGAATAATATTATTTCTACTTGAAAATGTGTGTCATTTACATTCTACAATGCCTCTATTTATAGGGAAAAAAAATGAAGGAAAAAATGGAGAAGTGGAGAGGTGGGGAAGTGGAGTAGTGGAGAGGTGGGGAAGTGGAGTAGTGGAGAGATAGAGTAGTAGATAATGTAAAATGTCTATATATATATATATATATTACATAAGTGGGAAGGGTTTGAATTTTAAAAAATGGATGGGAATTTTTTTACTAAAAGTAGACCGACCGGTCAATTTGTGTATGTATATATATACTTTAGAAGTAGCAAACTTGGTATTCCAAATTAACATCTATCAAGTATGTATTGTTTCAAATAAGATATTATATACTCTTGTATTCTTATTACATAGATTTAAGTCTTTGATTTTCTGGATTTATTTGTTCTTCATTTAATAGTTGATTAATATCAAAGTCAATGTCATCATTCATGTTAACAATAATTATTTGTTATTAGATTGTTCTAGATTTGTTATAAATTATTTTTGAATTATTTTAGTACATAGTAATTTTATGGATAGTAACTTTAACCGTATATATAGTAGTTTTAATTTTCATAGTTAGTAATTTTTATACTTCCTCCGTTCTACAAAAATAGTTATACTTGTGTTTTCTGTAAATATTAAGATTGAATTTTCGATCGAGATTTTCATCTACAAATCTATTTTTTTTTTCATAAAATTTATTATAAATCTTTACGTTATGTTAAGATTTATAAGTTTGTAACGTAAAGTTTTTTAATTTATAGTAAAATAAGAAGAAAAAAATTTAAATATAATTTTTTTTGTCAAATGTAATTTATTTTTTGAAATTGAGAGAGTAGTTAGTAACAAAGTCCAATTTGTCTCGATAGTAATAATACGTCATTCATTCTTTTTGTCACCTTACTGCCGAATTAAACCTCTGTCGTGCCGTAATCAAATTGGAGTTTTTCCCTTTACTTTGGTGGTTGGCACAGCGGTGATGTATTATAAATATTTGCCGTTTAACACAAGTTGGGAAAGTTTCTTTTATTTTAGAATTGACAAATAATTAACAGCTTAATCAAATAAAGGGGAAAAATAAAACAAAAAAGAGAATGAGTCAGATGAGTCGTATTCATAATAACTTTATAAAATATATATTTATATATTAAATTATTGAATTATAATTTTTTTGCATCGTGAGATCTTTTTTTTTTTTTATAGTTTACAAGCAATAATTAGTTGAATTTAGTAATAAAAGGTAATTAAAGTTGTGTATATATATATATATATACACATATATCTTAAAAAAATAAAATTGTATTTTATGATTCATTGATTTTTTAATTTCTTATAATAAAATATTAAATTGTAAGGTTTTGTTAGTGAGAAATTACTATATTCTTTTGAAAGATATACAACCTATAATTAGTTAATTTTAATCATAATACTTTGATATAGTTTTTCTCATAAGAGACAATGCTCTGGTTTCTTTTATTTCATTATTCTTTTAAAAAATAAATCTTATATTAAATTATATTTTTTTGTGTCATAATATTTTAAAGTTATGAGTAATAATTAGTGTTTATAAGTTAAATTTTAATTAGAGAAATTTTAGGGATATAGTGATGTTGAATCAAATTAAATGATACTACAAATATTTTTAAAATAAAATTTTAATTTACCTATTTATATACATATATCACATTTTTCAAGAATTAATAATTCAATTTAAGTAGGTGCAACATTATCAATATCAGCAATCCCAGTTCTAAATTCAATTTTTTGCGTGCCCCTAAGGATATAGGTGTCATATTTGTAAACTTTTCCGTGATTATGCTTTTACGGCGAAAATGTCTAATTATTTCTTGTGTGGTCTCAGATGTGTATGTTGACGTGTCATTAATAATGAATAACTCACATGAAGTAAACCTGGCCATTGGCTTTGGTCATCGATTACATCCCGAGGCCAAAATTTTGAACTATGCACACCAAAATTAAAAAAAAAAACACCAACATGAAGTATAAAGGTATAAAATATTATTATTATAGTATATCATAATATAAATCGGACAATCTATGTATTATGTATTATATTATAGTATGTCTTAGTTGTATTAACTTAAATTTTAAAAATTCTAAGTTTTAATAGTCTAATTTACACTAATTACATATAAAATCCCTAAAAATTAAGTCCAAAAATACTAACCAAACGTCCCTAAAAATTAAGCCCAAAAATACTAACCAAACGTATCTATGCACAAGCGCAAATGGCTCGTATAGGCTGCTGTTGACCTATACATACCATGGCCTTATTGTTTTTTCCCCTTTTTCTGTCATTGTCATTGTCCAAGAGGCAATGAGTTCCAGCCGAATAATAACATATTTCTTTTGATTTTTTATATCATCAAAGCCGACAAGGATCTCGTCCTACAAAAACAGTTCTATGAATTATTACTGTTCTAAGAAAAAGCTAAACATTCGAGTATTAGGCTTGGCACATTGCCTCATAATTTTGAGGTTTTTTTCCTCAATTATTTTTCTCCATCTTTTGTTTTTCTTGGGGGGTGTAGTTGAGGGGAAGGGGGTGGGGGATCTGAGAGGTAGGAGGAGAGATTTTAAAGGAGTCCAGAAGATTTTAAAAGGAGTCTAGAAGCCCTTAAATACAATATCCAAATGACATTGTCAAAACAATTTAAAAAGTTGAAAAACATTATGGCATATATCTTCACTCGAGCCACAAAAATCATTTCAAAAATTTGAGGTCCAGTCTGAGATGAGTTCATTTCTTGCATGTGAAACCCACCATCTTCTGGCTGGAAACATATAAAATGAGTCCCTATCTTGCACCCAAAATTGTTCCAGTACAGATAAAGTAGCTTTTCTACGACGAGAACTATATACGCACCTAATCTCCGTGTTCAATTACTGGTTAATATGGTTGGCCAATAAGATACGTTATAAAGATATCTGCAAAAAAACAGTTACTCATCCTTCCACTTGTTCAAGTATTTGAGGAATGCAAAAGCTGGGTTCTCCCTGGGCGGTGCACGAATGCGAGTCGATCTTCGGACCTCGGCCTCTTCTGCTGCAACCTTGTTCTTCGATCTATTCTGAAATTCCGAGCTGGAAAAAAGCATTTGCAAGAAAATGAAATAACCTCAAGTTTTTTCAAGGGTAGCTTTCTCTCAGGATTCAAGCAATGAGATCCTGACTTAAATTCAGTTGGGAACTAGATACAGAAAACTGAGAAGCTAAGGCAGAAGATTTAGGTGAGAATCAGCAGAATTAAGCAAAAACAGAAACATGAAATAGACCAATCCAAATGACCTTAGAGAAAGTAGTGTCACTAAAGTCAATTCATTCAAAGCTTGCAGTGCAATTACAATATTCAGATATTGTAGACTACACAGAATACTGAATAAGAATTACAAGGAACACAGATCCAACTCAGAAATACAGATAAATAACATGCCAACTGTACTTAGTAACTACTAAAGCTACTACGGGCCCCACGGTTTCAGGCCAAGGATATCCAATGCCAATAGTAGTGTAATCAAAAGTAACCAGCACAACTCAAAAGCAATCTCATAATGAAACCTTATCATAAAGTTCAGCTTATCATGAAATAGCAAATTACACAATATGGATGCTTCTTATGTCATGGGCAACATGGAAAATTTTCTAATGTTCTAGCCAGAATGATCATATATATATAGATCCAAACAAAGGTAGATAAGGTTGAATTTTCAAGAAGGATACCCAAACTAATAACTAAATGAGAAAGAGAACATAACAGTCAATCTGGGAAACATATTAAGTGCAAGATTCAGATAACACAGACAAACGTAATGTCCTAATTTCGCCAATAGACTCCGCATACATACTTGCCTACTCAAGCAAACATGGATGCCTGCGCCAAATTAGAAGGTTGTAACTAGTGATCAGCCTACGAGAAATCCATTTTTGCTTAAACATTAGTATAAACATTTTATTGATATTTTAAATTATGGGATAACAGAACTATGAAGCACAAATTACTTTGTGAGATAGCAAATCTCCAAATCCTAATCTTTGATTTTTGGATCCTTCGAAACTAAGAGAGTATATATATATATATGATGTATGTATGTGTGTCTGTATATAATGTGTACATATGCAATATGAATTTTGAAAAGCATATCTACAAAGAACATAGAACTAGATGGATACACACCGAAGAAGATGAAGATTTTGGAAAATCTTTTAGAGTGCGTGTGTGTGTGTGTAATGGCAGATCTAGTGATTTTCCCATCACTGTGGGTCTACACCAAGGTACTGGGCATGATGTGGCACAGTGCATCAGGATTTTTATGTGATCCTGAAATCCCCTATTAAGCTTGAACGAAATTTTATAGAACAGTAACGCGTGCAATGTTATACATTGACGAACTGTTCAACTACAAAACATCATGAGCATAAATCAAGAGTTGCAAAAATGACTATGCTAAGGTGAATTTGTTATCATACAAGTGTGGATAAGATAGAAATGAAAATATTCAATGAAAGGTTGGAGTAGTTCCTGTGGAAGAAAAGATGAAATAAGGTAGTAAGAAAACAAGATGGTTTAGACATACTCCTCCAGAAACCTTCAAATGCTCCAGTAAGAAAAGTATTGAGGAAGGAGTATGCCAAAACTTACTTTGATGAAGGTAATAAAACAATATTTAAAAGGATGGAAAATAGATTGGCAGGTGGTGGATGTTAAGATGGATGCATGAAAGTTATAAATATTGTGGAAGTGTAGAATTTGTGTTATTAGTTCCAACTTTTGTTCCTCTACTTCTCCCTCTTTTAAGTTTTCAACTCTTTCTAACAAAAAAAATCCATTTGTTGCTCCTCTTTTTAATTAATATTAGTTCTTATCTTTTTAATAACACATTTTTTTCATATGGGTTAATTGACTGCCAACTCCAACTAGTTTGGGATAAAGATGACGTTGATGTTGTTATCTACAAAGGAAAAAAATAAGGAGGCATACTTTATAAAGGACTGACTAAGGCAGGAACATGTATGACAAAAATACTATAAAAGGAAACTATGAGACCAGAAAGAAGGTAACAAACTGGATACTACTTCATGAAGGATCCAGAATCTAGTCAGACAAGTCTGAAGACTAACCATATTTTACTATAGCAATGTTCCAGTTGTTTCTTCAGAGCCCTCTCCCGCTCACCCTTTTGATTTAATGACCCCATCAGAGAATCAAGCTGTTCAAGAGAACAATGTGAACTTCAATAGAATGGTAATTTAGAATGTAAAATATTAGCTTTATATACATGTGGCATGCATACCTCATCTTTAGTAATGTAGTAGCCCCACTGGGTAGAGTCAGAGCTCTCAACAAATATTCTTGGATCATGTCGGAAAAACCAATACCTGTTATGATATCTGTCTTTCCCCAGTGGATTGGTACGTATAATTCTTTTCTCCATTTCACGTTCAAAATACTCTTTCTGAAGTGTATAAAGTGTTACTAAAAGAAAAACTAGACAAACATAGTTGGCATATTATGATGTAGCTGAATTATATTGAGGACATGGACAGAAGAAAATGACAAGGACAAGCACACACTATATATAAAAAAATGGGGTGGGGGAACAGAGAGAGAGCCTACCCTCTCTTTTAAACTCCGCCTTTCATTTATTTCTTTTGTATCAACCTTTTTACCCGATGTGAACTTCTTCAATGTAGAGTCTCCTTTTTTACACTCCCTGCATAGAATAAATTGAAATGACCACATTTTATAGCTTAAAATACAAAAAGCTTAATTAAGAAACAGAAATAAGAAGAAAACCTATTGTTCAAGGTATGTTCACTATCTTCTCCATTATCACCATTCTGTTTATTATCATGGTAATTGACTGATTCACCCAAGTTGACATCATCTGACCCCACTCTATTCACTTCTTTTACTTGCACGCCATTAGAAAGCTTCTTATATTCTTTGTCTTCCCTCTTCTTTCTACCCTCGGCCAATGCTTCCTCCCTGTTAGCTGCAGCAAGTGCCTGCCGCTCTTCAACATATTCATCCAACTTATCTCTGAGAAGGTCTGTTTCCAGGATCCGAGAAACCAATTCCCATAAGATTCCCAATTTAGCACGAAGGTCTAAAAGGCCATAATGTCCCCGCCTGATTGTTGTCATATAACTGGCAAATTCAGCAGTTCCAATCATTTCCAAGAAATCACACAAATACTCAGTCCATGTTATTAATGTAATCTGCGAGGAAAATCATCAGATGTCAGCATTAAAAATAAAATGAAAATCTGGAAAAAAATGTAGCATCTTATGAAATTTTTTTTTTTCTTTTTCCCTTATTAAAAGGGAGGGGGGAGGAGAGGAAGCAATATATTTGGGACTGCTACAATGTTAAACCTTAGGCTTTCGTTTCTTTTTCCGTGTTATCAAAAGATATTCTTCATCATCTTTCATAAGCACACGTAGAAGAGCCGAATGAGATTCGATGATGAGAACCACATTGCTTTCTTTATGGCACAGAGCATTCTCAAAATCATCAAGGGAGTAAGGCCACAACTGCAATAGCTTGCCAAAAGAAGAGCAAAAGTCCCAGACCATTAAAAGGTCGCCAACACAATCCATAGGGATGTTGAAGTCCCTAGACGGGGAAGGGCGTTTTGCTAAAAATGGATCATCTGCAGCAGGTTGCACCAACAGATCATCAATTGGATATTTGAGTTCTTTGCACTTTTCATCATCTGCAGCATATCCAAGATACAAAAGGAAACAAAAGGATGTGTATATTAAGAAGAAACTGCAGATAATTGGTCTGTTATACTAAACTTCTAATATTAAAATAAAAGGAAGCTTGTACAGCTGTAAGCAAAAAACTTACCCACTACAGCAGCTTTTCGTTTACACACTTTTAGGGCTTTTCTGTTTGCCTCCTAATAAAAGCAAATATATAGGATTAACTGATATGAACAACAATGAGGAAAAGATACAGAGGACTATGATTACCACATCGCGATATCCATTTTCATCATTTTTCTTCCTCTTCCTATCACTTACTGCCAGTCCATCCTTCATAGCAAGTTTATGCATGATCTCTTCAGGAGGATCAGTTGAGATTCCATACTTCCGTGCCAGTTTATCATGTAGCACCCAAGGAACACTTCTATATGTTGATTCTCTTATAAAAGACTTAAGGACATCTCGACTAAAAGGGAGCTTCTTTTTAATTAAATCTTCCCCATCTACAACAGCATTACCAGTTACTTTTTTTTCTTTGTCAAGCCAGGCCACCTGATATTGGGTTTTATCAGCCTCATCCATCAGAACTTTCACAATTTTGCAGGGATAGATGCGATTATTCTTCCTCCCATACAGCTCACTGCCCTCCAACATGCACTCCTGTAACTTTGCAGCAATCATGTTGACAAGATCTGTTAATTTGAGCATACCTGCAAAGAATTGAAAATCAATTTCAGAATTAAGACGATAGTAACATTAGAAAGATATGAACAACCTATGTTTTGACAAGCAACCAAGGGGCAAGCAGATTTATCAAAATGGAAGGAAAAGTCATCCCACATCCTTGCAATCGACCATTCTATAGTTACTAAAAGCACACGAGGAACAAAAAGTCGCTTGGAGACATAGACACGAGGCACTAGGAAAGGGGCGCACATTATGAAAGTGAGGCGCACAAAGTAAAATGGAAGTACAAAAGAATTACATATGAACACACACACACAACAGTCAAATAAACAATAATGTAGAAATATCAAGTTACAATAAATAATATATTGCTGATTAGTTAACAATCATCAAGATAAATGCATTTACAAATAATAACAGGTAACTAGTTTAATAGGAGGAATAACTGAAGAAATAATTTGAAAAATAGGTGAAACAAGCTTAATCGGAACCCATTTAACCAAATTAAATAACATAAAAAAATATTTAATTAAATAATCCCAACAACTGAATCATTATGAAATCATACTCACTAACCAGAAATACCCCGTCATCCGTTTCCCATAACCCACTAGCCATACTTTAACAACCATAATTTCAATCATATTCATATATACAATAGAATCCCAGTACCCATCTACGTACATGATTGACAGCAGCAGCACAAACAGAGGAAAGAAGTCGTGAACAGGGTAACAGCAGCAGTAATGGCTAACAGAAGCAACACGAAGTAAATCTCCTCTTTTGATCAAACTCTTCTCTTCTCTTCTCGATTCTTCTCTCATCTTCTCAATTGATTCTTTTCAGCAAGGTCTTGGGTTTTAGGTTTTGGGTACAGACCGAATTCAACATAAGGGTTAGGGTTAGAACTTATGTCTTTTCTTCTTTCTTTTTTTTTTAAAATTTGATGGCTAAGATTGACTTTGAAAGAATTGTGCAGCTTGTGCCTCTCCACACCTACACACACCTCACCTGCACCTCATTGATTTTCTGTGTGTGTATGTTTTATTTTATTTTACTTTTGATATTTGGATCTGCTAATTTGGGATTGTTCAATGTTTTTCTAGAACTACAATTTATTACAGCTTTTAAGCATTAACATTCATTACTCTTCTCATTACTATCACAGTTTCTTCAAATTCTAGAAGATAAACAGTAGTCTGCTTTGTGTTGCTAAGAACTTAAGTTTAACACTTTGTTTGCTTCAATTTGATTCTTTTAGGCTTAATTTCTGTGCCTAACCACTTATTTACTCACTCAAGCTTTCTCTATGCAGATTAATGCTCTTAGTGACTTCAGATATCCAGTTGCCCTTGGATAATCCATGTCGGATATATAATCAGATACTCTAGATCAAGTACACAAGAGTTTTGAACTAGTTTTAATGCTGGTTCAACAAGTTCACATTACAGAAATAATTCTTCTCCCTTTCAATCAGTGTGGTCAAGGCGCACACCATGGCTAATGGCATGGCGCAAATGAGCAGTGTTGTCGCGCCTTCACGATTATGAAGGCTTTGAACAAAGGCGCCACGGCGATGGTCAAAGACATAGTCAACGGACAAGATAACCCAAAAAAAAACCTAAAACAAAGATGGTGTTGCGGTACTTCAATTGCAATTTAAAATGTACAAAACCTAATCACATACCCGTCATCTCCATTGACCTATGACTAATTTTTTTAATTGTAATTTCCAAGTGTTAATTTTTTAATACTTATAAGTACACTTTTTATTTGTAATAAATATTTCATTTGCAAGTATTTGTAATAATATATATTTACTAAGAACTTGTTATTTAGTATTCTAAGTATGGTTACCGGGTTGTCAAAATATTTTTGCTTGAGTTTTGAAAATAGAAATAGTTCAAAATTTTAAATTTTTTTTTTATTTCCACACACCTCAGCTCTTTTTCATGGTTGAACCGCAATTGCACCACGTGCCATTAACTACACTTGGTCATTTCCAACTATCCTACCAAGATTTCCTATGTTTTATTGACTATACCTATGAGAAAATAACTTCTATACCAACCATAAAAGACTTCCACAACTTCAATCTAGCCAAAACAGCTGCCACAGTATTTTCCTCAAATTGTGAAACTTCAACTTCTCTCGGCCAAACTTTTTGTTGATTATCCGCTCCAAATTTCCTAAAACCTCCACTCTCATCCCAGTTCTTTAGAACTCATTCATAGCTTAGAGATAGAAATATTAGAAAGAGATGATCATAAAGACCTACATTGATTGTCAACAGTCAACACTAGTTTATGGAATTTCGCAAGTTAAAGAGGGTGCCAATAACTTCTTTAGTTCTTCATAAAATGAAGCACCTACTTTTACAAGGAGGTTAAGTATCATGACTTCTCAACTTATATTGGACTAAAATGCATTGAGGATGTATGTGCAATGCACACTTGCGTAAGAGGAAGTGTGCACCTGCACATACAAGGAGGTTCTATTTATTATAAACACAAACTAGGTGAGGCCAAATGTTTAGCATTGTTCTACAACAAGAGTTGCAATGTACTGAAAGACTAGGGGTTCAAATGTCAACAATGGATTTGCAAAAATTGCTTCGGAGAAACAATGAGGCAGAAAAGGAGTGGTATATAAAACCTATTCTTGGAGAGATAAGGTGATGCAACATGGGATCAAAATCAACTGATAAATGAGAATTTAGTTAAGTGGTTGATTTTAGATGTAAATGGTTATATGGGATCCTTGCACTACAAAGCTGCTGTCAAGAAGTTCTTCCACCAGATTTCTAAGTGTCTTCCCAAGATCAATGAATTAATGAAAGGGAAGGGTTAAGCATTGCAAGTTATGGTTTATGATAAATGATCTGGGAGGAGAAACTCAATTGAACCTAGCTGTACTGGTATACAAATTATTCGACTTCCTTCTGCCCTTGGTCTAGTCAGACTCTTGAAAATACAGTTGTTTGAAGTCAATCCATGATGACATGGATCTCAAGGGGGATAGAATGTCAGGCGAAGATATATTTGGTAGTTAGTACTTTTTATAGCACATTCTAGTAAGCAAGTGATGTAGGACAAGGTCGAGAAACAATTTGGGACCAATATATGTGCCTTTGCAATTGTTTTAAAAAGCCCAAAACTCTCTGTTCAAGCCCAAGGAAAAGAAGATTCTAGTTCCTTAATTTATTTATTGTTTAGTTATTATTTATTTTATGGTAATCAATTAGAGTTTTAGTTTAGTATTGTAGTTATCAATTAGAATTCCAGTTCAGTCAGGAAAGTTCATTCATTTTCAATTATAAATAGGGATGTAATCTGTGATTTTATTCACTGAGAAATATTATAACTTTGAGTTTGCTTTGTGAGATGTCTGCCAAGTGTGTGAATCAGCCCTTGTCCCCATCAGCAAGGTAGTTACATCTTACAAGGATAGTCAAGTATTTTCAACTGTTTTCCTAATAAAAGAGGTCAGAAACCTCTCTATCTCAAGAAATATACTGTTCATGTTATAGTCTATTATGCTGAAATGAAATATTGCAGGTGTTTTGTTATCCTTTCCTCGTATTCTTTCCTTCTCCTCTCTCATCCTAATTCTATCTATACTCTCAGCCACCCCCTTATATTTTTCATCCTTTTTTCTTCAACTTTCTCCTTCACAAGCACCAACTCCAATTAACCCCTTTCTAGGCTCTAAGGAGTAACACACAAATATACCACAGAAACGAGCACATGCAAAGAAACAAACCACATGTATGTGAAAACACGCATGCACGCACACACGCACACCACAATATACCACATTAATCGAGAGGAATTACGGAAAACCCTTGACTGTAGTTTTTAGGATGGAGTTACCTTATTGATGGCACCATGAAGGTACATCTTTCATTTTGGGGCGTTGAAAGTAATTCAGACAATAAGCAAAGTAACATAAAAATTGGAAAAATGTAAGATGTAATTCATGGAAGACATGAGGATTTCATACTGAATTGGACATCACGAAGCACAGGGCCTACTAGTTCTCTGGGGAACTGTTGAACCCTTTCAATCGCCTTCCTTTCAGACACTAAAGCCTCTTCAAAAGTCAAGTTACTCTTCCCAGTAACTTTACATGTCCAAACTCTTTGCCGATACAGATTTACCCGATTCAAATATTCACTACAGAAATCATGCATTGTCAAATTGCTAACAATTAATCATAAAACTAGATAATAATCACAAAAATAGTTCAATAGTGAAAGAAGAAGTACCCATAATCCCTAAATATCTCTTTAGTGAAGCGAACTTGATAAACAAGCTCTTCAGGATTCAAATCACTGGGGTTTTCCAACAGGGGAAAGGGCTTTCGTTTGTATAGAGGCATAGTGCGCGATATACCTGCAAAAATGGATCAAAATGAGTAGAATCAGCCAACGAATTTCATACTGTAAAATGTAGGAACGAAAAAACCCTAGAAAAAGTAAAATGGTTGATACAACAATGTGTCCAACGTCAAACCCGCCAAAACTGAAATTTCAAGTACAAATCGAGTAGAGTAGTGAAGAAAATACGTACCAAAGAGGTGATGGGTGTAGGAGAGAGACGAAAGCAAATGGAGTTATGATCGGAAGAATGGGTAGTAGAGGGGAGAGAGAGAGAGAGAGAGAGACGGGGTGAAGGGGGGAAGCGAATGCGGGTTCTTTCTACGATGTTTTTCCTCCAGGGTCGGTTGGGAGGAGAAGAGGCAGCCAGCGTCTCAGCTTTCCCTCGTTTGAGGAAGAAATTTATTTTTTACTTCTTCCTTATATACTAGTTTTGTTACTTTAATTCCCACCGTTTTTTTTTTGTTGTATATTTGTATAAACTAATTATAAAAGTGAAATTAATTTATATTTTTTAATTATTGTACATAGTCGTAATGTTTGACTTTTTAATTTAGTTAATTTTTCTTAACTTATTTTAAATTATTTGAATGTATGTTTAATAAGTTTTTTTTACATGATTTCTCATGATTATATATTTTAGTACATATTTTAATAAAATTTTATTTCAATAAAAAGTTAAAAATTTAAAAATTTACAAAAATTAGTTTATTATATAAAAATGCTAGTTGGTTACAAATTAAATTTTAATTGGATAAGTTTTTAATCAGATGAGTGATTTTAGTTTGATTTTTCTTAACTCGTTCATAATCGATTTTATTGAATGTTAAACCGAATTGAAATGGTGATAGAGTTAATTTAGGCACCTATTTATGAGATTTTAGATAAAATTTTTATTTGACTTTTTGCAAGTAAAAATATAGATTTATTTAATTAGAAAAAGGGGGGAAAGTGACCCAAGTATATTAGCAGTGACTTAATTTTTAATTTTTGTGGTATTCGTCAAATTATTAATTAATAATAAGATTTTAATAACAAATTATGGATAGCACATGGAATGAAAGCATTAATGGGTCACCTCTATTTCAAGTAGTTCACAAGAACAAGAAAATGCTAAAGCTGCTAAGAGGCTGCAATAAAACTAGACATGGAAATATTAACCAAAGAATCAAGGAAGTCACGCAGGAGCTTATGAATCTTCAAGGTGAGCCTCCCATATCTTCGGACCAAGAAAAGCAAAAATGGGCTGGGAAGTGAACTTCTTTCATTGTTAAATAAGGAGGAGATCATGGGCCAACAGAGTAGCAAGGAGTTATGGAGCGGGTTAGGAGGCAGAAACACAAAAATTCCATGCCTCTTTTTTTTACTAGATTCAGCCATTAATGCTACAAAAATTTTTTTTTTGGAATCTGTATTTAGTTTTTTTTTTGGCTGAATCTCAAGATCATGTGTTTTTAAGTTCTGATATAGCTTATCCAAAGATATGGTAGACATATCATTGGCTTCTCTCACTGCTGTACTTTTTGCATCCCAAGATGATGACAAAACTCTTATAAATTTGATATTTATATCTTCAGCATTCTAAACTTTCCCCAAGAGTTTCAGGTCTTTAATGAGTTTATTGAATCAATTATACAATTGTGTGATAGATTCTCCAGACTTAGCAGTAAAATAATCATATTGCTGAATGAATAATAACATCTTTTTCTTCCTAATTTCTTCGGTGCCCTCACATAACACTTGGATAGTATCCCAAATTTCCTTAGCAGCTTCATAATTAATTATGCTATTAAACATATCTTGATCTAGGCCATTGTACAGAATATTCATTACCTTTAAATCTTTGAGAATATCAACTTTGTCCTCTAATGAATATTCTTCTGGTAGTTTATCCTCATAGTGTTCTTCTATGGTGATGCTTTCCATAATCTTCTGAGGCACCAGTTTCCTTGGTTTGTGAGGTACTTTATTGATTACTTTAATATAGTCAAGATTAGTAGCCATCAGATGCATGTACGTCCTCCTTTTCCACATGAAGTATTCTTCCCTTTTGAGATAAGGGATCTTGACGTTGCCATTTTTATTTGAACTAGATATGTTTAGATCGATTGATTGGTGTATTAATCAATTTGTACGGGAGGTGAATACAAATCAATACATTTTCACAACTACTTTCGATTTTTTAAAAGTAATGAATAAATTTGCGGAATAATAAAAAATCTCAAGAACTCAGTGTAAATAAAAGTATTTTCCAAACTTTATTAATCTTAAGGAAGTTTACAAAGTTATCTGATAATCAAAGTACAACTATCAGCTTCAGAAAACTCTGTTCAAAGATGATCAGCTTCTGAGAAGTTTGTTCAAAGATGAACATCTACTGAAAACTCTGTTCACTAAGAACAACTGCAACCTTAGAAAATAATTTCTAACTTCAATCTGGAAAACTAAATACTAGCTTCTGATTTCCGTTCACAAATAACAGCTACAACTCTAGAAAATTATTTCTAGCTACTCAATTTCTAAAAACTTGTTTCTCAAATTCTAGCTTCATAAGTTATAAGAATTTTGTTGAGTTATTACAATTTTCAAAAACTTTTTGTTTCTTTGGTAATTGTAATAACTCTGTTACGTATCGTCTCTGTTACATAATCTCTCTCTTTCGTAATCTCTATGTTATGTTAGCTTTGTTACATAACATCTTTGTTACGTATTCTCTTTTCTATCTGATCTTAATCTTAATATATATATTAGTTCTGACAATCGTAATTCGATTCAAATCAGTTGTCCTACCTTACCAATCTTAATTCAACTTTGTATTGGATCTTTTGATCGGCTTCTTGTTTGCAACTTCAAATCCTATTCAGATTATGATTTGATGCATTCCAGTCAAACATGATCTTTAATATCCACTGATAAATTTGTATTTGCTTATGGCTTTATCTATTGACAAGCTTTATCCTTTGTCGATAAACATTTATTTGTCGATGATCATTATCTGCTGATGAACAAATTATTCTCTAATGCAGATTATCTGTCAATGAACATTAATTTGTCAATGGTCATTATTTGTTGATGAACAAATTATCCTCTGATGACCATTTATCCTCTAAAGCAGATTATCCACCAATGAACAAAATATCCACCGAGGAACAGATTTATCCGCTGATTGGCTACTTAGATTATTTATCCTTTGATGTACAAATTATACCGTCAGAGGATAAATATCCACTGGACCTAACTATTATCCGTTGATGAATAAATTTCTCATCAGAGGACAATACTTAGAAAAATCCAACTTCAAAACTTATTCGTTGATGTTTATATTGTACATCAACAGCTATTGTACAATTGAAAAACTAACAATTCTAAGTATATACATCATCATCAAATGCTATAATTTCTAACAAATAATAAGCAAGAAGTCTCTGATTTGACTTTTGAGGAGTGCTTAAGGCCTATTAAGTGTTCCCTAGATCAAATAAATTTGAGCGCCTTAGTTAGCCTTCCTCTCTAGATGAAAGGGATGAAGCTGTATTTCAACTGGGAGGATTGAAAGCCCGATGCCCCGATGGAATACTTGTCGTTTTCTATCATAAAAAGTGGCAAGTCATTTAACATCAAGTAAGGAGTTCTATCCTTTCCTTTTTAAATTCGGGCCATTTACTAAAAGAAGTAAATAAAGCTTTCATTACTTTGATCCCAAATGTCCCATCACCAAAAACCTTTACTAACTTTCATCCTATTAGCTTGTGTAATGTTATCTACAAAATCATTTCAACAGTCTTAGCAAATCGTATCAAAGTTGTCCTTCCCAAAATAATCTCTAATTTTCAAAATGCTTTCATCAAAGGGCATCTCATATCGGATGATATTTTGATTCACCATGAATTAATTTATAAGATTCCGCTAAAAAATTAAGGTCCTTGCAACTCTTAAGGTTGACTTTTCAAGAGCTTTTGACAAATTAAGATGGGAATTCATTGAAAAAGTGTTATTAAACTTTGGGTTCCCATCTCACAATATCAGACTCATTATGGAATGTATATCTTCTGTATCTTACTCTATTTTAGTCAATGGCTCTCCCTTGTCTATTTTTAAGCCATCTTCTGATATTCGACAAGAGGATCCAATCTCGCCCTATTTGTTTATTCTCTATGTTGAAGCTCTTTCTACCCAACTTGTATATGCAAAGGAGAATAAGAGGATTAAGGGCACTCGAGTTCATCATAAGGTCCCCTCATTAAATCACCTATTTCTCACTAATGATTTTTCCATATATTTTGAATGCAACATCTAGTCTTGCTTGGCCTTGGCAAATATTTTCATAAATATCACCAAGTTTCAGTACTATAAATAAATTTCCAAAAGTATGGGATTTTTACTAGTTTGGTTGGGGATACAAATTACTCACAACTCTTTCTGGACATCCTTAATAATGACCTTCTAGATAGCACCAAAAGGTATTTGGGTGCTCCCTTTTTTCTTTCCTAGAGGGTCCCAAATGACTTTAAATACATCAAGGAAATTTTTTGCAGTAAACTTCAAATGTAGAAAGGGAAATTGCTTTCTCATGCTAGTAGACAAGTGAAGGAATTCGAATTAACTTCTAAATAGTGAAAACGTTTTATAAATTTGAAAAACTATGATTCAAAATCCATGAATTAGAAACTGTACGTATATTATAATCAAGAACATACCTTGGTCTTTGTCATAGCAATTTCGAATGTGCAGCAAGAAAAACTACAATTGTTGTGTCTCAGTTACACATCAATTTTCGCACCTCTACTAATATCCACACACGAACTGAATCACTTTGTCCACACGTGCTAGTGAAAAACTCCTTAGGATTCTTGTTAGAACAAAATAGGCTCAAGTGTTTGTAGAAGGGGGGGGGGGTTGAATACAAACACTCAACACTTTTTCAACTCTAAAAAACTTGTTAAGCACTGATGGAAATAGCTATAATATCAGAAAAACTATAATGACTTTAAAATGAACACACAAGCATTCAAGTTAAAATAGTTGTATTAAAACTTGATGTTTTTCTGGAAATCTGTTTAACCACAAATGTGATTAAACAACTACAAAATCTATAACAAGTTACAGCTTCAAATTCACACTCACTAGCTTCTAACTTTTTTTGAATATTTCTCTCAAGATATATTACAAAGCTTCTCCCTAGTGTTTGTATGCTTCTTTTTGTGTTGGTTAATCCATTAGATATCCACACTTTTGTGTAATGAGAACTCTTTTGCATATATAGAAGATCAGTAATTGAACCCACATGCTTGGACGTGCTGCTCTTTTCAACTTAGCTGCATATATGTCACATCGATGTCCTTTTAGAATGATGTGTCAGACTGCTGTTACTTTTGTTGCTTCTTTTTCTTCTCCTGATCTGCGTGCATTTAATGATCGAGAGTTGTCATTGGACCACCAAACTTCAAGAAATATCTTTCCATTTTATATCTCTTGCTTCTGTAACAAGCTTCATTGATTTGCGTGTAAGACCTGATGACGAGTGTATGCAGTCATAATTGTCCACTGATAGCAAGCCCTTATGTGGACTTGATTAGTGCTTCTGGATCCCCTGATGACGAGTCCTGTCTAAGACTCGATCAGTGCTTCAACCTTCACTTGAGTTATCCAAGTGCTTCTTGATCCCTTGACGTTAAGACTTAAAACATCCACTGATGCAGTGCTGAGCATTCCCCCTGATGGGTTAGCTTGACACTGTCATACCCTGATGAGTTCCCTTGACAGGTTGGCATGTCACTGTCATGCCCTGACGCGTTCCCCCTAATGAGTTTGGCTTGCCACTGTCACACCTTGACGCGTTTCCTTGAGGGGTTGATCTGCCTTTGTCATCCCCTGATGGGTTCCCTTGACGGTTTCAATCACTGAAACTTTGTTGATTTTGTTTGGATTGTCTGATGTGCGGAATACTTAAGTGTTTTTGAGTAACAACAGACATCCCTCTTCACTATCAAGTCGTTTAGAAATTTCAACTGATGACTTGTCTAGTGTGAAATACTTCATCCCCTGATGACTAAGTTGATCATCAGTGGATGCAAAATATGTGCATATACTTAGGTTTATTGAACACCCAGAGTATGTACAGGTGCACAAACAAAACTCTAAGCATCATCATCTTTTATACCTAACAATCTCCCCCTATTTATGATTATCAATTTGATAACCATAAATCTACTTGATGCACTAATGATGATGTCAAAACCAAAACTATACTCTATCAGAAATTTTATAAAATTGTATTGATCTATTCTATTGTATTTGAAAAAAAAAAATAATTGTACAAGTATTTCCTATAATTATTACAAAAATATACACTTTTAGACATCAGGATCCCCCTTTTTGTTTAGTTGAAACAAAGGGCAATGGATGACTTGATTCAATAAGTTGACTGTCACTTTCAAGGCTTTGTCTCCTTTGATCTGGGTTTTGATCTGGAATCCTGAGCCTGTTGTCTTCCCCTCCTGCTATAAGCTGCTCCAGCTCCTTTTAAAGAAGTCTTCTGAAGTTTACAATGTTGACATTTTTGCTTGATTCGAAAGATTCAAGGACTGATCTGATCTCTGATATATCAGCTGCAGTAAGTTGTGACCAGTAAAAGGTGATGATCTCCCCTTCTACAATTTTGAATTCTACACCCATGGGGTTTGTGATCATCTTAGGATATTCTTTGAATCCTTTTACTGGGGGCACATCCCTTATTACTGTTGTATTCCCATCATCAGCTCTGGTTTCTTCAATCTCCTTCAACACATTTTGTATCAGCAGGATTCTGAACTGGATGACATGTTCATTCTTATGATAAGCTATTTGGCTTAGAACATGCATCACTTCCTCCAGGTTAAGCCCATCAACATATTTGATTCTTATACTTTTCTCCTGTTCATCAGTTGATCTGTAGAATAGCTTTAATGGTCTTTCTAAAGTTGTGGGGAGGCTTCTTTCATCATTGATGGCTTTCCTCAGTCTCTCAATCATCCCCCTCAAGTCTTTGTTTAGCATCGATGTGTTGGAAATTAAGTTCAAGATCAATCCTAATTGTTCAGCATTAATTCTCCTAAACCAGTCCAGAGTGACTGTGAACTGCGACCCATTTTTCAGTTGAACAGTAATTAGCTTTTCCCTTTTGTTGTTAGTCCTGACATTTATGTTTTTTATTGCGAACATAAATGTCAGATTCTTGCGCCTTTCATCTCTTAGGGATTCAGCTAATGTGGGTGGTCCATATTGTTAGAGTGTATGCCCTAGTGGCCAATTATGTAATGATTGTGACACTATATTTATGTTATGTTTTGATTAAATGATAATTTCTTTTATTATGTTTTATTTACTGCGTTATATAAATGTTAACATAATAAATGTCCTTAGAAGAATGATACTAATTATATGGAAGTATGTGACTTGAATATGAGATCATATAAGTATGTAATGTATCATTATTCTTAAATGTCCCTAGTCAAGTATC
Source organism: Centella asiatica (assembly GCA_014636745.2). Lineage (NCBI taxonomy): Eukaryota > Viridiplantae > Streptophyta > Magnoliopsida > Apiales > Apiaceae > Centella > Centella asiatica. The sequence goes on from CM025783.1 coordinate 49,351,405, forward strand.
ATTGGCAGTGGGACAACAATAATACATTGAGACTAATATGTGGATTAACTGATGGCCATATCTCATTGGTCATAAATATATACGAGATATATTAAGTTGATACATAGGTACATGTTAGAGAACGTAGTACTGGACAGACCCACCATGAGAATTCTACATGGAGCGTTATGCTATGTGTCATAAGTAATTCTCATAGTGACAATGATGTAATGGTCATTCGACCTGAAGTCATGATATTTCTACATAAGGAGTTATGTGTTTTGACATTATCAAAAGTCACCTTTAACCGAGTGGACGATAAAGGTGATTGTTGGATGCATAATGAGTTATGTGAGAAATGGGAATGATGTAGATGAAATTTAACCCTCCTATAAATTAGGGGTGATATCTATAGGCCTCTTGATTGAGTGAAACTATGAAATGCATGGCCATGCTCAAATAGAGATTTGTTTCATATAGTTTACTCATTGATCAAGAAAATTGAGATTAAATTATGAAGAGGATGACACATCCATGCCTTGAATTTAATCTTAGATATCATGGTTAAAAGGATTAAGTTACATTGAAACATTGGTCACGAAAGGTAACGTCGAATCTATGACTTTATTATTACTTGGGTAACAGTGATGTATTACTAGATGCCGCTCACTGTTTATAATTTTATAATATGATTTAAAATTATTGCCAATGTAATAATAACCTACAGGGTCACACACAAAGAACATTCGTCAAGGAGATATAATTTAAATGTCAATGATTTTAATATATCAATAAGATTGATTTTATTAAATCATGACTTTTAAATTATATAAATATATATTTATATATGTAATCTGTATGAAGTAGAGTCCTTTGGAAGGAAATACGAATATATATTTATTTGTACATATATATATATATATATATATATATATATATATATATATATATATTAAGTGAGACTTGATTAAAGATATATATCTAATAAATATAAAATTCGGATTATAATTCTCCTAATTAGATTAGGTTTTGGAATTACTCTATAAAAGGCTATATATATGAGATATATCAGCTATTCTCTCTGACCAACGTTTTACATAGCCGCTCATAAGAGAGAGACTAGGATTAAAAGAGATAGAGATAAGAGATACAGATCATACAGCTAGTACTGTAACTCTTCTTGTTCGGATCGTAAGACGATTCGTGGGTGTTTGTGTGGATACCGTAGAGACGCTATCCTGTTGGATTGCGTTAAAGATTTGGAGATGATCAACACCTTCACCAAAGCTTCAGATTCACACTTTTAATCGGTAAAATCTTAAACTATCTGTATTAAATTGTTTCGCATAGATCCTCGGGTTTGGGTTTCGTTTTGTTTTATTTTATATCGTATTTTTTCGCTGCATTTGTTAATACGAAACCCAACACATATGTTATAGGAGAAGGTGTTTGATCCTTTGCTTCAGATGACTTCAGATGACTTTGTTTTGGTTTTTCCTTTTCTTTATCCCCTGATGCACCCTTGGGAGGTTGAGATTTCTTTGCCTGAGGTTTCCTGGAGGATCTTGGCCTGACACTCTTTTGCTTCATTTCTTCTTCTTCCGTCTCCTTTGCCATTTCCCTTTCCTCCTCCTCTTGCAATTGTTGTGCATATAACGCATCAGCTTCCACAAGCTTCTTGTCTTGAGGGAAGACAAGCTCCACTTTCCCATCAATTACTACTTCTACGGGTGTTAGAAAATGGGTTGTCTTCATGGCATCTCCAAGTAGCTTAGGCCCTGATTGAGTATGTGATTTCTTTTTGGGTTCCTCAATCAGGATACCTTTGCCCTTATCCTTGGCTTTTAGAGCAGTAGCAATCACATCCCCTGATGGTTGATCATTAGAGGGTTTCTCTGCAACAACCCCTGACGATGGCCCTGAAGATTTCTCCCCCCTTTTTGACAGCATCATCAGTAGAAGTTGAGAGTTGGGATGTGACTTGAAGAACTTTCTGTAGAGTGTTAGCCGTAGACAGTTGCAAAGTTTCCATGCTGGCCATTTTGTTGGAGAAGTCAGAGAGTTGTTTGTCAACATTGTTAGCAAGTTTCTTCATCTGGAGCAAGGTTTGGCTGGTAACAAGGGAGTCCACAACTTGCTGTGCATTATTTATTTTGTTTGTAAAGTGTGTATAGAGTTTCTGAGATTCCACATCCACTGATTGCCCTATCATTATTTGTAATTTAATCACCTTTGTCAAAATTGGATCTGTGGTCCTTGAAAGCTCCTGTTTAAATAACTGTACAATATCTGCCATTTGATTCTTTTGAAAGTATAAATCAACTCCAGTGAACTGAGGTGAGTCATCCATTGGAGTGTCATCTTTATCACTCTCAGAAGAACTAGAAGTATCTATATTTTCTCTACTTTCTTTATTTATAGGGATCTCATCCTTATCTCCCTCAATATCTCATTTTTCTGTACCTTCTAAGGCATTTCTCGAAGACTCTCCTTTTTCTTTGCCTTTTAAGACAGTACTCTCATCCTCTCCTTTTGCCAAAGTCCTCTTAGGGGATTGACTTTGCCTCTCTTCACTATGTATTCTCACATCCTCACTCAAAATTGTCCTAGAAGGGCTCCTATGGGCTATGAGAACAGCTACCGTGGCCAGTTGAAGTAAATTATATATAGTTTCTAGTTCCACAGAAGTGATAAGGGAAGGAGTGGATGTAAGTTGTGTATGTACAATTGGAGAAGTGTATGTTTCTATAGAAGAGGTATATATAGATGGGGGAACATAAAGAGTTATTGCAGTAGTATATACGGATGAATTTATGTCCCTTGTCTGATCATCAGTAATTGTATCAATTAAAAATGAGTCAACCATGTGAGTGTGTTGACTTTCAATCATGATGTCAGGGAGTGTTGGCTCCTCCATGAATTGAGAAATTGGAGAATCTGATCTCATGAAACTTAATGTTTGTGTCATGATATCTAAAAAAATTAATAGAGAAAGAAGGAAGAGGTGTAGAAGGGAGTGTTGGTTGGATCACTGAATGAGGAGGTGATCCATCAAAAGAAGTTGTGTGTGCACTCACTATGTCAGTTATCTGCAAGTGACTCTCAGAGACCCTGATGTTAATTTCTTCAGGGGCTATGGTCAGTATATGTGCCTCACTCAACTGGGTCCCTGGTTGGGGACTATTTTCAATAACTACTTCCTTTTTAAAAGAAATAGTTAGAAATGTGTTTAATTCCTTATCAAAAGCAGTATCCTTTTGAGAGGATACTGTCTGGTCTGGCTGTAAGGTAACTCTCTTGGCCACCTTCTTCTTCTTCAATCTCCTAAGGCCAATCACTCTCTCTCCTTGCTCCCCCTCACTTGTTGCGGTTGCTATAGAGGGTTTTCTTTTGGTACCCTTAGTCTTTTGGGAGACTAAGGGTTGGGCTAATGAGAGTGGTTGAGTTGAAACTGGTTGTACAACTTGGGTAGGCAGAGAAGTGGTAGTGATCTCTGCCATAGTAGTTGAAGGAGAAGAAGTAATAGGTTGAGAAGTAGATGAGAGAGTACGCGATACCTATTCCATATGTAATGGAAGTACAAACAGCTCCACTGTATAAGATTTCTTTAATATTTCTACAAATAACTTCTTTGTTTGTTTGTAAGTCTGTACAAAAATATCATTCTCAAAAGAAAAATTAGTAATTTGATCCTTAATGATCATAGATAAAAATCTAGAATAGTAAATCTCTTATTTTTTAGAGTTAAAACTACCCATTTTATTTACAAGATCATCAAAAATTAATTTTCCTATGTTTATATGTACATTCCTAATAATGGCATAAGCTATTTTTAAAGTTAATAAGGTTATTACCTCAAAGTTAGAAGACTTACCTGAGAACACTTTTGTTATGGTGTAGAAGAGATAAGAAATCTCTCGTTTCACGTTGACCCTCTTGAGGTCCTTGAACCTTAACACTGTGCTGGGAGCAGCGTTGTAGCCTAGTTCCATTAAGAAATCGAGCAGATTCGCATCACTGGGCACTTCCACAAAGTTCTGTGCAGGTAGCCTCAGTGCAGAGTTGATTCTGGAAGGAGTTATTTTTCCCTTCTCAGAAGAGATATTGAATGAGATCTCCTTCACTGCCTCTGGTCTTGTTGACGAGTTCATGATCATAGAACTTGACCAGAGTTGTTAAAGTGCTTCCTTAAACATTTCTTCATCAGTAAAGATTGCTCGACTATACTCAAAGTTAAGTAAATAGTTCATTATCGGCTTGAAGCAATCATTTACCTCATCAATGTCAGAGAAACCCACATAGTTTGTGGGTGGAACCACTAGATTTTTTGGAAGTTGTTGAACATTGCTGGGTGCCATTGATGTGTTGGAGATTTGAAGTTCTAGGGTTTCTGTGAATAAGAGAGATAGAAAGAGAAAACTAGAGCAAATATCAGAGACAGGTTAAATGTTTCGAGGTAATTCAGAAAGAAAGAGAGAGAGTATAAATACCTGCCTTTTAGACTTTTGAAAACCGTTCCTAAAAACACGTTATCAAGGTGTCCCATCAATTATGTGATGACACGTCATCAGGGACAAGAGAATTCCCTGATGAATTATTATCACAGATTTGACACGATCCCCTAATACAGTCAAAAGCCTTTTACCTAACCCTGATGTTCAATGTATATACACACCCTGACCCTGATGCACAGATTGGATGCCCTGACCCTGATGTGTGAGATGAATACCCTGACCCTGATGCTTCTCGACAGAGACCCTGACCCTGATGCTCGACTCTGATTCCCTGACCCTGATGCTCGACTCTGATTCCCTGACCCTGATGCACGGATTGGATACCCTGACCCTGATGCTTCTCGACAGAGACCCTGACCCTGATGCATCAGACAAAAGTAAACAAAAACAAGCAAAACAAACAAATATATGTACATATATACATTTTTAACATACATAGTCACATATCAACTAAATTTATTAGGAATTCATGGGATAAGTTAGGAGTACTAGAACTTAAGCATTTGATAGTTTTAGTTGTTCCAACAGTCTTTCTGACATGTCTTTAGCAAGTTTATCGAACTTCATTTTGCATAATTCACCATACCCAGCTCTCCCACAAGATTGGTAAAAGTGGCTTCATCAAGAGCTTTGGTGAATATATCTGCTAGCTGTTTGTTTGTTGGTACAAATTGTAGTTCAATGGTTCCATTCATCACATGTTCCCTAATAAAATGATATCTGATTTCTATATGTTTGGTTCTAGAATGTTGCACAGGATTTTCAGCAATGGCAATGGCACTGATGTTGTCACACCTTATTGGAATTCTGTTGAAATTCAATCCATAGTCCATTAACTGATTTTTCATCCATAGGATTTGTGCACAATAACTTCCAACTGCAATATATTCAGCTTCAGCAGTTGATGTTGAAATTGGGTGCTGCTTTTTGTTGAACCAAGATACAAGCCTTCCTCCTAGAAACTGGCAGCTTCCTGTTGTACTTTTTATGTCAATTCTGCATCCTCCAAAGTCAACATCAGAATAACCCAGTAATTCAAATCCAAGCTCCTTTGGATACCAAAGTCCTAACACTGTAGTGCCCTTGATGTATCTCAAGATTCTTTTCACTGCTATGAGATGAGACTCCATTGGATTAGCTTGATATCTTGCACAAAGACATGTTGCAAACATAATGCCAGGCCTATTTGTTGTTAGATATAGCAATGATCCAATCATTCCCCTATAAGTCTTCAGATCAACTTTATTTCCATTCTTATCAGGGTCAATCTTGGTTGCTGTGGCCATTGGTGTCTTTGCTACTTTTGAGTCCTTCATGTCGAATTTCTTGAGAAGTTCTTTGGCATACTTTGTCTGATGAATATAAATCCCATCAGTGATCTGTTTGGTCTACAGTCCCAAGAAATAAGACAATTCACCCATCAAACTCATTTCATACTTGTTTTGCATGAGTTTGGAGAACTTTTCACATAATCTAGTGTCAGTGGATCCAAAGATAATATCATCAACATATATTTGAACCAGGATCAGATGACCTTGGTGTTGTCTAAAGAACAATGTCTTTTCAATGATACCTCTTGTGAACTTGTTTTCCACCAAAAACTTAGACCATATGTCATACCATGCTCTAGGAGCTTGCTTCAGTCCATAAAGTGCTTTATCTAGTTTGTAGACATGATTTGGGAATTTTGAACTTTCAAACCCTGGAGGTTGTTGGACATACACCTCCTGTTCCAATTTCCCATTGAGAAAAACACTTTTCACATCCATTTGATAAACTTTGAAGTTTGAATGTGCTGCATAGGCTAAGAACATTCTAATAGCCTCAAGTCTAGCTACTGGTGCAAAATTTTCATCACAGTCAATCCCTTCCTCTTGAAGATATCCCTTTGCAACCAGTCTTGCTTTGTTCCTTTTAACAATGCCAACTTCATCCATCTTGTTTCTGAATATCCATTTGGTACCTATTATAATTATGTCTTTGGGTTTAGGTACCAACTTCCATACTTGATTTCTTTCAAATTGATTCAGTTATTCTTGCATAGTCATGATCCAATCTGCATATTGAATGGCTTTTTCAAATTTCTTTAGCTCTAATTGTGAAAGAAAACAAGCATATAAGCATTCATTAGATGTTGCTTTTTTGGTTTGCACTTTCTTGTTTGGATCACCAATAATCAAATCTATTGTGTGACTCCTAGACCATTTGGGATTAGAGATGTATCTTGATGAGGTTTCTTGATTATCATCTCCTCCCCCTAAGTCTGTGCTCCCAACTTCTGAGAAAACTCCCCCTAAATTAATGCTTAAATCAGGGTTACAGTTATCCCCTGATGATGCATGCCTTGATGGATGATCCCCTGATGGAGTATTCCCTGACCTGTTGTCCAGAAGATTAACTCTATCTGTTGAAGGGGCTTCAATGGTGTTTGGATTGACATCAGGGATGGTTAAATTCTCCATTTGTTTGTACTCATCAACTTCATACTCTTGATAATTAGAATCATCTTCATTTTCAAATCTGAGTTCCTCATGAAAACCAGGGTCTTCAAGTCCAGAAATCTCTTGATCATCAAAAGCTACATTTATAGACTCCATCACTACCTGGAGTCTCTTGTTGTAAACCCTGAAAGCCTTAGATGTCATGGAGTAACCTAGGAAAATTGCTTCATCAGCTTTTAGATCAAATTTTCCTAAATTCTCACCAAAGTTCCTTAATTCAAAGCATTTGCGTCCAAAAACATGTAGGAACTTGATGCTTGGTTTCCTCCCTGTCATTAGCTCATATGGTGTCTTGTTGTGAGCCTTGTTTATCAGAGACCTACTTTGAGTGAAGCAAGCAGTGGAAATTGCCTCAGCCCAAAAATAGGTAGGAATCCTTGCCTCTACTACCATTGTCCTACCAACTTCTATCAGGGTTCTATTTTTCCTTTGCACTACACCATTCTATTGAGGAGTACTTGGAGCAGAGAATGTATGATTGATGCCTTTCTCCACACAAAATCCATCAACAGCTGCATTCTTGAATTTAGTTCCATTGTCTGTCCTCAAAATTCTAACCACTGACCCTGACTTAGTTTCCACTTTCTTTATATGGTCAATGATTTGTTGAGGTACTTCTGATTTAGCATTTTGAAACTTGACCCAAGTGTATCTGGTGTAGTCATCCACAATAACCATAGCAAATCTTTTCTTTGACACTGACATTATGTTGACAGGGCCAAAGAGATCCATATGAAGCAATTGCATTGGATCCTTAATCATTGTGGCTTCCTTGCTGACAAAGGATGATTTCCTTTGCTTCCCTTGTTAGCATGCTGAACATAATCTTTCTTGAATAAATTCCACTTGAGGTAGTCCAGTTACCAACTCTCTCTTCACCAAATCATTGATAGCTTTGTAGTTCAGGTGAGAGAGCTTCTTGTGTCACAATCTACTCTCATCAGGGGTTGCCTTGCTATAGAAGCATGATTCTCCACTTACTGAATTGAAATCAGCAATGAAGAGATCTCCTTTCCTTATTCCTAATAAGACTAGCTTTCCATCATTTTCATTTGAGATCAAGCACTAATCCCCTTTGAAAGAAATGATGTATCCCTTGTCACATAGTTGACTTATGCTTAATAAGTTGTGCTTAAGTCCATCAACTAGTGCAACATTTTCAAATGAGACATCCCCATTTGCTGCTTTGCCACAACCAAGAGTCAGTCCTGTTGTTATCACCAAAAGAAATCACCGGACCAACCTTTTCTTGAAATTTTCTTGAAATCTAGTTCATTCTTAACTGGAGATTTGAGTGCTTTTGCAAGAACAGATTTCTTGCCTTTCCCACCACTTGTGGAAGCTTTACACATTGGGAAAACATTCCCTTTTTCTAACTTTGTTACAGCCTTTACAAATTTGATAGGTTGTATTGGCCTTTTTCCAAAGCTAGCTGCATTTTCAACCTCAATAGGAGGTTGCTTCACAAGAGTCTCTTCATAGCCTAAACCAAACTTGTGATCAGATTTTTGACAATTTAATTGATCATCTAGTTTCTTGCTTGACTCATTCCATTTCTTTATGATTTCCCTTTCTTATTGCAAAAGGTTGGAGGTCCATTCCTCTCTTTTGATAACACAGTTAAGGAGATTTTTAGTTCTTGAGAGTTCTTTTTCAAGATTCTCAAGTCTAGAAAGTTCTGATTCTAAAAGAGTATTTCTAACAGTCAAGTGTTCATTTATTTTCTGTATTCTCTCAGTCTTAGCTACAACACTCCTTAGGGCGTCATAAAGATCTTTTATCTCACAAGTCATTTCCTTAACAATTTTAACACAATCATTTTTTGACAATAAGATATTTACTATTCTTACTTGTGAGCTGCTGCTGTCAGTGGATGAGGCCATCAAGGCTAGGTTGACATATTCTTCATTATCTTCTTCATCTGAGTCAACCCAGTCCTTTCCCTCTACAATGTAAGCTTTTCCCTTCTTGGTGGCATTTAGAAGGTCAAAGTATTTCTTCTTGTAATCCACATCAGCTTCCTTTGCCTTAGATTCACCTACCTTTGTGGCCTTGCGGCACTCATTGGCAAAGTGGCCCATTTCATTGCATTTGTAGCACTTTATTCTAGATTTGTCAATAAAGTTTTTAGTGCTACTAGGTTTCCTTGCTGAAAATCTTTTTGATCCAGAAGGTTTTTGAAATTTCATCTTGGAAAACCTCTTTGCAAGAAAAGCCATTGTTTCATCCAGTTCTTCTAACTCTTCAGGAGTGTACTCATCCTCCTTTGAGTCAACTTCATTGTCCCCTTCCTTTTCAGTATTTCATAGCTACTACTTCATCAAGACACTTGGTCTTGCTTCAACTTTATCCTTTTTGGCTGCCAGCGGGCTACAGATTTAAGCTTCCTAGCATCCCCTGACATTTCAGATCTTTGTTGAACTTTTAGTTCATATGTCTTTAGGGTGCCAAATAGCCTATCCAAGTCTAGGAGATTCATGTCCTTGGATTCCCTGATGGTTGTTGTCTTAGGATCCCATGATATGGGAAGTGCCCTCATGAACTTCCTATTCACATCTTTGTTGGCATATGTCTTCCCATACATTCTCAGGTCATTTACGAACCTATTGAATCTGTCGAACATTTCAGTGAGTGTTTCACCATTTTTCATTGTGAACCACTCATACTGTTGTGTTAACAGCTGCAGTTTGTTTTCCCTCACATCCTCCGTACCATCACACAATATCTGAATGGTATCCTATATAGATTTAGACGTTGTAAGATTCATGATACTATTTAGCATATCATCGTGTAAACCATTATATAGGATGCCTGTAATTTTCAGATCCTTCTTTACTTTCTCTCTTTCCTTTAGAGTCATTTCTTCAGTAGTCTTTAGAACTAATTTTTTTGGAACACTGACTCCATTGATAACCTCTTGAAGAATGAGCTTCTTTGGAACGTGAGGGCCTTCTTCTAGAATTTGCAAGTATTCATCATCGATTGCTCTTAGATGAACTATCATTCTTTGTTTCCAGAAAAAGTACTTTCCCTTTTCCAACATGGGGACTTTGCTATTTCCAATTCTGTTAGCCATTTTTCATGATCGTCTAGCAAGTCTAATCTACTAGTTAGCTCTGATACCAATTGTTAGAACAAAATAGGCTCAAGTGTTTGTAGAAGGAGGGGTTGAATACAAACATTCAAAACTTTTTCAACTCTAAAAAACTTGTTAAGCACTGATGGAAATAGCTACAATATCATAAAAACTATAGTGACTTTAAAATGAACACACAAACATTCAAGTTAAAATAGTAGTATTAAAACTTGATATTTTTCTGGAAATCTGTTTAACCACAAATGTGATTAAACAGCTACAAAATCTGTAACAAGTTACAGCTTCAAATTCACACTCACTAGTTTTTAACTTTCTTTGAATATTTCTCTCAATATATATTACAAAACTTCTCTCTAGTGTTTATATGCTTCTTTTTGTGTTGGTTAATCCATTAGATATCCACACTTTTGTGTAATGAGAACTCTTTTGCATATATAGAAGATCAGTAATTGAACCCACATGCTTGGACGTGCTGCTCTTTCCAACTTAGCCGCATATATGTCACATCGATGTCCTTTTGGAATGATGTGTCAGACTGCTGTGTTAGAGATAATTGATGATGATGATTATGTAATAAATACTTGAGGTATTTTATAAACCTTAAGATCAGCACAAGTTTTGCACCCACTGATGATACACTTATTCATCAATGGATGGTTAATAACTTCACAAGGCAAGTCAGCAAACAGAAACATTCAAAGGACTTGACAAAGTGAAGAAGAATGTCTGATGCTACTTGTAAACAGTCAAAGTATTCTGCATATCAGAAATTCTAATCAAAGTTACGTTGATTAAGTTCCATCAGGGGGAACCCATCAGGGGGGACTCATCAGGGTATGACGAAGGCAGACCAACCCGTCAGGGAAACACTTCAGGACATGTTCTTGTCAGGCAAACCAATCAGGGTAACCCGTCAGGGGAAATGACCAACATGACATCAGTGGAAGCCATCAGTGTATGCCGTCAGTCATAACCATCAGGATCAAGAAGCACTAAGTAAAACTCAAGTGAAGGTTGAAGCCCTGATCCAGTCAATAAGCATCAGGGGATCCAGAAGCACTGATCAAAGTCCGTCAGGGCTGACAGTCAGTGGATCGTTGTGACAGCATGCACCCGTCATCAGTTCTTACACGGAAATCAACGTAACGTGTTACAGAAGCAAGAAATATCAACTGGAAAGATATTTCTTGAAGTTTGTTTTTGATCCAATGAGAACTCTTTCGCATTAAATGCACACAGATCAGGGGAAGAAAAAGAAGCAACAAAGCATGCAACAGTCTGACACATAAAGTTTCGATGTGACATACTTGCGGCTAAGTTGAGAAAAGCCGCACGTCTCAAGCACGTGATTTCATCCCACTGATTTATCATATAAGCAACGGAACTCTCATTAAAAAAAACACGGCGATTGAATCTATCCAGCAGATAAAACAAACGCTGAAGCACACAAACACTAGAGAGAAGCTTTGTAATAGATCTTGAGAGAGATATTTCAAAGAAAGTTAGAAGCTAGTGAGTGTGAGAAGCTGTGAACCTTATTCACAGAATTTGTAGCTGTAAATCACATTTGTGATTATACAGATTTCTAGAAAAATCCCAAGTTTTAATATAACTATTTTAACTTGAATCTGTGTGTTTATTTCTCATAGTTTTTCTGTTTGTTTCAACTATTTCCAGTAATCACTTTTAAGTTTAAAAGAGCGAAAAGATTCAGGTGTTTGTATTCATCCCCCCTTCTACAAATACTTGTGCTTATATTGCACTAACAATTGGTATCAGAGCCTCTTAGCAGATTTCACTTGCTAAAAACGATCATTATCTATGGCCAACAAAGCTGGAAACAGTAAAGTCCCTATGTTGGAAAGGGGCAAATACTTCTTCTGGAGACAAAGAATGATAGTTCATCTTAGAGCTATTGATGATGAATATTTGTAGATTCTAGAAGAAGGACCTTACGTTCCCAAGAAGCTCATTCCTATAGAAGTCGTTAATGGAGTCAGTATTCTTGAAAAGCTTGTCCCAAAGACAACTGACGAAATGACGATAGAGGAAAGAGAAAAAGTGAAAAAGGATCTTAAAGTCAGTGGGATCTTGTATAATGGTCTAGACGATGATATGCTGAATAGTATCATGAATCTTACCACGTCTAAATCTATATGGGATACCATACAAATCCTTTGTGATGGTACTGAGGAAGTGAGGGAAAATAAATTGCAGCTGTTGACACAACAGTATGAGTGGTTCACAATGAAAAATGGTGAAACACTTACTGAAATGTTTGACAGATTCAACAGGTTGGTAAATGACCTGAGATTATATGGGAAGGCATATGCTAACAAGGATGTGAACAGAAAGTTCATGAGAGCCCTTCCCATATCATGGGATCCTAAGACAACAGTCATCAGGGAATCCAAGGACATAAATCTTCTATACTTGGATAGGCTTTATGGCACCCTAAAGACATATGAACTTGAGGTTCAACAAAGATCTGAAATGTCAGGTGATGCTAGAAAGCTTAAATCTGTAGCCCTGATGGCTGCCACGAAGGACAAACAAGAAGCAAGGCCAAGTGTCTTGATGAAGCAGCAACTAGAAGATGCTGACATAGAAGGGGAGAAAGAAGCTGACTTCAAGGAGGAAGAATATACTCCGGAAGAGTTAGAGGAGCTGGATGAAACCATGGCCTCTCTTGCAAAAAGGTTTTCCAAGCTGAAATTCCAAAAGCCTTCGGGATCTAAAAGATTATCAGCAAGGAAACCCAGTAGCACTAAAAACTTTATTGACAAATCAAGAATAAAGTGCTACAAATGTAATGAGATGGGTCAATTTGCAAAGGAGTGCCGCAAGGCCACAAAAGATGGTGAATCCAGAGACAAAGAAGCTGTTGTGGATTACAAGAAGAAATACTTTGACCTTCTTAATGCAAACAAGAAGGGAAAAACAAATATAGCGGAGGGAAAGGATTGGGCTGACTCTGATGAGGAAGAAAATGAAGAGTATGTCAACCTAGCCCTGATGGCCTCATCCACTAACAGTAGCAGCTCACAGGTAAGCCTCGAAATTTCCTCTAACATGTCTAAAACTGATTGTGTTAAAGCTGTTAAGGAAATGGCATGTGAGATAAAGGATCTCTATGACACCCTGAGGAGTGCTGTAGCTGAAACTGAGAGAGTGCAGAAAATTAATGAACAGTTATTTGCTAGGAACACTCTTTTAGAATCAGAAAACTCCAGACTTGAGAGTCTTGAAAAAGAACTCTCAAGGACTAAAAATCTCCTTGACTGTGCTATTAAAAGAGAGGAATTGACCTCGAATCTTCTCAATCAAGAAAGGGAAGTCATTAAGAGATGGAGTGAGTCTAGCAGGAAACTGGAGGATCGTTTGAAAAGTCAAAAATCTGATCCAAAATCTGGTTTGGGCTATGAAGAGACTCAAGTGCAGCAACCTCCCATTAAGGTCGAGATGGCAGCTAGCTTTGGAAAAAGGCCAACACAACCTATCAAGTTTGTTAAGGCAGCAGCAAAGCTAGAATCAGGGAATATTTTCCTAGTTAGTGAAGCTTCCATTAGTAGTGGGAGAGGCAAGAAACTTACTCTTGCCAAAGCACTCAACCCTCCAGTTATGAAAGAACTAGACTGTGCATCAGTGGGTACACAGTCGTTAGGGGGAAAGAGTGCATCAGGCCGTAGTAGCCCGTCAAGGGAAAAAGGCTTGTCAGGGGAAAGCAAGAAGAATAGAAATGGTAAGCTAGGTGTTAATAAAACTAGTAATTATTCTTCCATTCATGAAGCCCCTAGAAAAATGTGTTGGAATTGTGGTAACTGTAATCATTTATCTTTTCAATGCAAAGTAAAACCACAAATTTTGACTGACACAATTTTGTATGCTAATGATTTACCTACTGTTAAAGCCTGCTCCTCCAAGAAAAAAGGCAAGATAACTGTTGAGAAATCAAAAGCATATATTGAAGCTCCTAAAAAGGAGAAAGTTTTAAATTTGCCAAAACCAAAAGTCACTGATAAAGAAAAGGCTGTATTACCTATTACTGTGACTAAACCTAGAGGACCCAAAACAAATTGGGTACCAAAAACTATTTAAATGTTTTCTTGCGTGCAGGGAAAGGTCAAAAGCAGTCAAATCTGGTTTCTAGATAGTGGCTGCTCAAGGCACATGACAGGAAACAAAGCCCTGCTCACAGAATTCCAAGAAAAGGCTGGTCCAGTAATTTGATTTGGTGATAACAGCAAAGGACTAACTCTTGGTTATGGCAAAGCAGCAAGTGGGAATGTCTCATTTGAAAATGTAGCACTGGTTGATGGGCTTAAGCACAATTTGCTAAGCATAAGTCAACTAAGTGACAAAGGATTCATCACTTCCTTCAAAGGAGATCAGTGCCTAATCTCAAATGAAAGTGATAGGAAGCTGGTTTTGTCAGGGATAAGGAAAGGAGATCTCTTTGTTGCTGATTTTAATTTAGTAAGTGGAGAATCATGTTTCTAATCATGTTTCTACAGCAAGGCAACTCCTGATGAAAGCAGACTATGGCACAAGAAGCTCTCTCACCTGAACTTTAAGTCAATTAATGATCTAGTGAAGAGAGAGTTGGCAACTGGACTACCCCAAATGGAGTTTATCCAAGAAGGATTATGTTCAGCTTGTCAACAAGGGAAGCAAAGGAAATCATCCTTTGTCAACCATGATCAAAGATCCAATTCAATTGTTACATATGGATCTCTTTGGCCCTGTCAACATTATGTCAATGTCAAAAAAGAGATTTGCAATGGTCATTGTGGATGACTACACCAGATACACTTGGGTAAAGTTTCAGGATGCTAAATCAGAAGTATCTCAACAAATTATTGACCATATCAAGAAGGTGGAAACAGAATCAGGGTCAGTGGTTAGAATGTTGAGAACAGATAATGGAACTGAATTCAAGAATGCAGCTGTTGAGGGATTTTGTATGGGGAAAGGCATAAATCATACATTTTCTGCTCCAAGGACTCCTCAACAGAACGGTGTAGTGGAAAGGAAAAATAGAACCTTGATAGAAGCTGCTAGGTCAATGCTAGCAGAGGCAAAGATTCCCACCTATTTTTAGGCTGAAGCAATTTCCACTGCATGCTTTACTCAGAATAGATCACTAATCAACAAGGCTCACAACAAGACACCATATGAGCTAATGACAGGGAGAAAGCCAAGTATCAAGTTCCTCCATGTTTTTGGATGCAAATGTTTTGCTCTGAGGAATTTTTGTGAGAACTTAGGAAAATTTGATCCAAAAGCTGATGAAGCAATTTTTCTAGGTTATTCTCTGTCATCCAAGGCCTTCAGGGTTTACAACAAAAGACTTCAAGTGGTGATGGAGTCTATAAATGTAGCTTTTGATGATCAAGAAAGTTTTGGGCTTGAAGACCCTGGTTTTCATGAAGAACTCAGGTTTGAAAATGAAGATGATATTGATTATCAAGAGAATGAAGCCGATAAGTGCAAACAAATGGAGAATTTATCCATTCCTGATGTCAATCCAAACAATGTAGAACCCCCTTCAGCAGATAGAGTTAATTTCCTGGACAACAGATCAGGGGATACTTCATCAGGGGATCATACATCAGGACATGCACCATCAGGGGATAACTTGAACCTTGAATTATCCACTAATTCAGGGGGAGAGTTTTCAGAAGCTGGGAGCACAGGCTTAGGGGGAGGAGATGATAGTCAAGCAAGCTCATCAAGACACATCTTTAATCCCAAATGGGCCAGAAGTCACACAACAGATCTGATTATTGGTGACCCAAGCAAAAGAGTGCAGACCAGAAAAGCAACATCTAATGAATGCCTATATGCTTGTTTTCTTTCTCAAATTGAACCAAAAAAGTTTGAAGAAGCTATTCAAGATGCAGACTGGATCTTGGCAATGCAGGAAGAGCTAAATCAATTTGAAAGAAATCAAGTATGGAAGCTTGTACCTAAGCCCAAAGATAGGATCATAATAGGTACTAAGTGGGTATTCAGAAATAAGATGGATGAAGCTGGCATTGTTGTAAGAAACAAAGCAAGACTGGTTGCAAAAGGATATCTTCAAGAAGAAGGGTTTGATTTTGATGAGACCTTTGCACCAGTAGCCAGACTTGAGGCTATAAGAATTTTCTTAGCCTATGCAGCACATTCAAATTTTAAAGTATATCAAATGGATGTGAAAAGTGCTTTTCTAAATGGGAAATTGGAACAGGAGGTGTATGTCCAAAAACCTCCAGGTTTTGAATGCTCAAAATTTCCAAATCATGTCTACAAACTGGAAAAGGCACTTTATGGACTGAAGCAAGCACCTAGAGCTTGGTATGATACACTGTCAAAGTTTCTGGTGGAAAACAAATTTTCAAGAGGTATCATTGACAAAACCTTGTTCTTCAAACAACACCAAGGTCATATGATTTTGGTTCAAATTTATGTTGATGATATTATTTTTGGATCCACTGACACAAGACTGTGTGAAAAGTTCTCCAAACTCATGCAAAGAAAATATGAAATGAGCTTGATGGGTGAGTTATCTTACTTCTTGGGATTGCAAGTTAAACAAGACTCTGATGGAATCTACATTCATCAGACAAAATATGCCAAAGAACTTCTCAAGAAATTTGATATGGAGGACTCAAAAGTAGCAAAGACACCTATGGCCACTGCAACCAAGATTGACCCTGATAAGAATGGAAAGAAAGTTGATTTGAAGACTTACAGGGGAATGATTGGATCTTTGCTATATCTGACAGCAAGCAGGCCAGACATAATGTTTGCAACATGTCTTTGTGCAAGATATCAAGCTGACTCAAAGGAATCTCATCTCATTGCAGTGAAAAGGATCTTGAGATATATTAAGGGCACTACAGAGTTGGGACTTTGGTATCCAAAGGAGTCTGGATTTGAATTGCTAGGATATTCTGATGCTGACTTTGGAGGATGCAGGATTGACAGAAAGAGTACAACAGGAAGCTGTCAGTTTCTGGGAGGAAGGCTTGTATCTTGGTTCAGCAAAAAGCAGCATTCTATTTCTACATCTACTGCTGAAGCTGAATACATTGCAGCTGGAAATATTAATTCTACCTCTGAAAGTGATGAAGATGATGCTCCACAAGATGATTTTTCCCAGTTCATCAGAGTTGATTTATACTTTCGACAGAACCAGATGTCTAATACTGTACAGTTATTGAAGCAAGAGTTAGCTAGGACTACTGATCCAATCTTAATCAAAGTGTTAAAGTCACAGATCATGATTGGTCAGTCAATAGATATAGAAAACCAAAAATTGTATACACATTTTTCTACAAAGTTACAAAATGTACAGCAAGTTGTCGACTCTTTGGTCACCAGCCAGACTCTACTCCGGATGAAGAAACAAGTTGACAATGTAGACCACAAGCTTGATGGTCTTTCTACTCAAATGAACAACATGGAAACTCTGCAAAAATCCATGGCTGACACCATGAAACAAGTTTTTCAAGTCACATCCCAACTCTCAACTCTCACTGATGATGCTGTCAAAAAGGGGGAGAAATTAACCAAGCAGTCGTCGTCAGGGGATGTTGCTGAGAAAACAAGTCAACCATCAGGGGATGTGACTACTTTTGTTCCTGCTCCAAAACCCAAGGACAAAGGCAAAGGCATCCTGATTGAGGAACCCAAGAAGATATCCAACACTCAATCAGGGCCTAAGCTACTTGGAGACGCCATGAAGACAACCCACTTTCCAACACCTGTTGAAGTTATAATTGATGGGAAAATGGAGCTGGTCTACCCTCAAGATAAAAAGTTAGTAGAAGCTGATGCAATCTTTGCACAGCAACTTCAAGAAGAAGAAGAGAGGGAAATGGCAAAGGAACAGGAGGAAGAAATAAAGAAGAAGAAGAATGTCAGGCCTAGGACCTCCAGGAGACCTCAGACAAGAAGATTACAGAACCCGAAAAGTGCATCAAGGGATAAAAATCAAGATAAAACTGAAGACCCTGATGTCACTACAAAGAAGTCATCAGAAGCCAAGGACAAAGCACCTTCTCCTGTTACCAAAGAATATGGTCCACCCACTCAAGCTGAATTTCTCAAAGAAGAAAGGCGTAAAAACCTGACATTTATGTTCTCCATAAAAAGCATAGATGTCAGGTTCAACAATAGAAGGGATCAACTAATAACAGTTCAACTGAAGAGTGGGTCAGAATTCAATGTAACAATGGACTGGTTCAGGAGAATGGATTCTGAGCAATTAGGACTGGTCCTAAATCTGATTGCAAGGTCCTCGCAGGCTAACAAAGACTTAAGGGGGATAATCGACAGTCTGAGGAGAGCCATCAACAATGAAAGGAGCCTGCCCACAGCATTGGAAAGTCCACTGAAATTATTCTATAGATCCACTGATGGGCAGGAGAAAAGTATAAGGGTCAAAGAAGTTGATGGCCTAAACCTGGAGGAAGCGATGCATGTTCTGAATCAAATTGCAAATCATAAGAACGAACATGTCATCAAATTCAGAGTCCTACTGATTCAGAGAGTACTGAAAGAGATCGAAGAAACCAGAGCTGATGATGGGAACACTACAGTAAGGGATGTGCCACCAGTAAAGGGATTCAAAGTCTATCCTAAAATGATCACAAGCCCCATGGGAGTTCAATTCAAAAACAAAAAGGGGGAGATTATTACTTTTTATTGGTCACAACTTGCTGCAGCCAACATTCAAGAAATCAAGACAGTCCTTGAAGCTTTGGAAACAAGCAGCAATGTCAACATAGTCAATTTCAGAAAGCTTCTTCAGAGGGAACTAGAGCAGCTGGAGACAGGAGGAGAAGACAACAGACTCAGAATTCCTGATCAAAACCCAAATCAAAGAAGACAAGGCTTTGGAAGTGACTCCTAACCAATTGAATCAAGTCATCCATTGCCCTTTGTCTTAGCTAAAAGGAAAAGGGATTCTGATGTCTAAATACAACATTCTTTTTGTAATAAATGTAGGTTATACTTGTACAGAAATTCTTTTGTTAATTCATTCAAAATTCTTTCATGTATTTAGTATTGGTTTTGACATCATCATAAGTGCATCTAGGGATTTATGGTTATCAAATTGATAAACATAAATAGGGGGAGATTATTAGAGATAAATGATGATGATGATTATGTAATAAATTGGGCAACTGTAAATACTTGAGGTATTTTATAAACCTTAAGATCAGCACAAGTTTTGCACTCACTGATGATACACTTATTCATCAGTGGATGGTTAATAACTTCACAAGGCAAGTTAGCAAACAGAAACATTTAAAGGACTTGACAAAGTGAAGAAGAATGCCTGATGCTACTTGTAAATAGTCAAAGTATTCTACACATCAGAAATTCTAATCAAAGTTACGTTGATTAAGTTCCATCAGGGGGAACCCATCAGGGGAACCCATCAGGGGAACCCATCAGGGGAACCCATCAGGGGGAACCCATCAGGGGAACCCATCAGGGGGAACCCATCAGGGGAACTCATCAGGGGAACCCATCAGGGGGGACTTATCAGGGTATGATGAAGGCAGACTAACCCGTCAGGGAAACACTTCAGGACATGTCATTGTCAGGCAAACCAATCAGGGTAACCCGTCAGGGGAAATGACCAACATGACATCAGTGGAAGCCATCAGTGTATGCCGTCAGTCATAACCATCAGGATCAAGAAGCACTGAGTAAAACTCAAGTGAAGGTTGAAGCCCTGATCCAGTCAATAAGCATCAGGGGATCCAGAAGCACTGATCAAAGTCCGTCAGGGCTGACAGTCAGTGGATCGTTGTGACAGCATGCACCCGTCATCAGTTCTTACACGGAAATCAACGTAACGTGTTACAGAAGCAAGAAATATCAACTGGAAAGATATTTCTTGAAGTTTGTTTTTGATCCAATGAGAACTCTTTCGCATTAAATACACACAGATCAGGGGAAGAAAAAGAAGCAACAAAGCATGCAACAGTCTGACACATAAAGTTTTGATGTGACATACTTGCGGCTAATTTGAGAAAAAGCCGCACGTCTCAAGCACGTGATTTCATCCCACTGATTTATCATATAAGCAACAGAGCTCTCATTGCAAAAAACACAGTGATTGAATCTATCCAGCAGATAAAACAAACGCTGAAGCACACAAACACTAGAGAGAAGCTTTGTAATAGATCTTGAGATAGATATTTCAAAGAAATTTAGAAGCTAGTGAGTGTGAGAAGCTGTGAACCTTATTCACAGAATTTGTAGCTGTAAATCACATTTGTGATTATACATATTTCTAGAAAAACCCCAAGTTTTAATATAACTATTTTAACTTGAATCTGTGTGTTTATTTCTCATAGTTTTTCTGTTTGTTTCAACTGTTTCCAGTAATCACTTTTAAGTTTAAAAGAGCGAAAAGATTCAGCTGTTTGTATTCATCCCCCCCTTCTACAAACACTTGTGCTTATATTGCACTAACATGCTGTTACTTTTGTTGCTTCTTTTTCTTCCCCTGATCTGCGTGCATTTAATGATCGAGAGTTGTCATTGGACCACCAAACTTCAAGAAATATCTTTCCATTTTATATCTCTTGCTTCTGTAACAAGATTCATTGATTTACGTGTAAGACCTAATGACGAGTGTATGCAGTCATAACTATCCACTGATAGCAAGCCCTTATGTGGACTTGATCAGTGCTTCCGGATCCCCTGACGACGAGTCCTGTCTAAGACTCAATCAGTGCTTCAACCTTCAGTTGAGTTATCCAAGTGTTTCTTGATCCCTTGACGTTAAGACTCAAAACATCCATTGATGGCTTCCACTGATGCAGTGCTGAGCATTCCCCCGGACGGGTTAGCTTGACACTGTCATACCCTGATGAGTTCCCCTGATAGGTTGACATGTCACTGTCCTGCTCTGACGCATTCCCCCTGATGAGTTTGGCTTGCCACTGCCATACCTTGACGCGTTTCCTTGACGGGTTGATCTCCCTTTGTCATCCCCTGATGGGTTCCCTTGACGGTTTTAATCACTGAATCTTTGTTGATTTTGTTTGGATTGTTTGATGTGCGGAATACTTAAGTGTTTTTGAGTAACAATAGACATCCCTCTTCACTATCAAGATGTTTAGAAATTTCAACTGATGACTTGTCTAGTGTGAAATACTTCATCCCCTGATGACTAAGTTGCTCATCAGTGGATGCAAAATATGTGCATATACTTAGGTTTATTGAACACCCTGAGTATGTATAGGTGCACAAACAAAACTCTAAGCATCATCATCTTTTATACCTAACAATTCTCTCTCACAAATCTTATGTTTAAGAGCCCTTTTTACCTTAGCTACCTTACCTTGGTATATATACTGATATACATATCAAAATCCTAATCATTATTGGACTTGGCTTTGTAATAACCAGCTCTTTCGTGTGCGACCTTATAAGTTCATTTAAAATAGTCATGGGCCTAAACTATTTAAACCACACCAGTTATAATTGGTTTCTAGCAAAACATTACAACTACCTAATTTAATAATGAATGTAGGTTATTTCAACATAACCTTTATACAACTAATTATCTCATCTATTTATATAATTATTTGTAGGCATAATTCCAACAGTCTCCCACTTGCCTTTGAATCAATTATAAAAATACAATCCCCTTTTTCACAAGATATTAGGACTAGATGTAAGGCAGGAACATGTCATCATTAAGAATCCAATCAATTTTCCCAAAACCAAGTTAAAATGTTCAACAAATAGTTGACTCCCTAATTCATTTGAGCACGACCATGCATTATACAGTTCTAACTCAACAGGCGGCCAAAAAATATCATTCTCTCATTATATGAAAGGAACAAAAATCATCTTGCTCATACACATTCTTCCGCATGTTTCATAAAATATTATCTTTATTATCACCTCATAAAGGCTGATGTTAGATAATGTCAAAATATTATAATCTTCATGTAGGAAACCGCGACGAACTCAAATTAAAAGGACTAAAATAATAAGTTGTGATGAGAAAAACCGATGACAATTATATAACAATCCTTGCAGCAATCTCCTAGTGGGTCAATCCAATATAATGTACTCTAACATGTATTTATGTGACTAATTCGATATCTCATATCCATAACTTGTCAAACAAAGTTATCAATTAATTCACATACTAGTCAAAAATCATTTGTGCCCAAGATAATGAAATTTTAAGACTAGGGACAAATTTAGAATTATCATATCTTATACGAATAATAGAGTTTCACTATCAAGCCACACACTTGATTATCTATAATAAGACATATAATTCAAGACAAAATAGTTTAATATTTAAAACAAACACATAAAATATAAATTAAAACTTTTAAACATTATATTAATGAACAATAAAACAAGACACAAATACTCCTAGTTGCTCTAAGACCAATCACTAAATTGTTTTAAGTCCTAGTGCAATACAATGACACTCGTGTTTAGAAAAAGGGAGTGGTTTTGTTAACTGATCAACAACATTTGAATCCATATGAACTTTGCATATTTTTACATCACAACTGTCGACAAACTCTCGAATCAAATGGTAACATCTAAGTAAATGTTTGGACTTCTGATTGGACCGAGGTTACTTAGACAATGCTATGGCTTCGTTATTGTCACAATAGAGTTCCACTGAATTTGAAATACTTGGAACGATACCTAGTTCCTTGATAAACTTTTGAATCCATAATGCTTTCTTGGACGACTCTGAAGTAACAATATACTCAGCTTCTGTTGTAGAATCAACTATAGTATCCTGTTCAAAACTTTTCCAACATACTGCACCACCATTCAAACAAAAGATAAAACCAGATTGTGACCTAATATCATCTTTGTCTATCTTGAAACAAGCATCAGAGAAACTGCTTACAATAAGTTGTTCCTCACCTCCATAGATCAAGAATACATCATTAATCCTTCTTAAGTACTTAAGGATATTCTTAACCCCAGTTTAATGACCTTTTCTTGGATCTGACTAGTATTTACTTGTCATACTCAAAGCATAAGGAATGTCAGGACGAGTCCATAACATGTTATACATGATAGAACCAATTGCAGATGCATATGGAACTTTACTCATATGGTCTCGCTCATCATGTGTCCAAGGACATTGAGTCTTGCTAAGACTTATACCATGTGACATAGGAACTTGACCTCTCTTGAAATATTGCATATTAAATCTACTCAAGACTTTGTTAATATACATACTTTGACTTAGTCCCATGAGTCATTTTTATCTATCTCGATAGATCCTAATTCCCAAGATATAAGTCGTTTCTCCCATGTCTTTCATTGAGAAACATTTTCTCAACCAAACCTTTACAAAGTAAAGCATAGGAATATCATTTCCAATCAAAAATATATCATCCACGTATAACACTAAGAACACAATTGCCCTCCCACTAACCTTCCTGTAAACACAGGGTTCTTCTTCATTTCTAATGAAATCAAACTCTTTTATCGCTTCATTAAAATGAATGTTCCAACTCTGTGTTGCTTGCTTTAGTCCATAAATGGATTTTTGAAGCTTGCATATCTCCCCAGCCATTTTTAGAAGTGTAAAACCCTCAGGTTGTGTCACATACACATCATTGGACAGATTTTCTATGACACCCCCGATTTCCGGCTGTAAACTGGGTTGTCAGTTTGTTACCAACTGTGGTGACTCCGACTTTCAGCAAAACATCGAGCCATCATTGAGACAAAAATAACAAACTTTTATTCATAGTATGAGCTAAAATAGAGCATATCCAGTAGTTATTACAATTATTGTGTCAAAAGGTCATTAGGTAGAAACATAGATGATTTCATAAGAATGCAAAAGTATAACATTAGAACAGTTAAACTAAATTAAATAATTCAACATGTCATGTATTAACATGGAACAAATTGGATGCTTATAAACTAGATACAAGTAGTCAAGCATTTAACAATAAGGTCTTAGCTCAAGTTGAACAAGTAACTTTTATTCTCTATTAGTACGTATACGAAACAATTATGTATACATTAAGAAGAAAAGTTTGAGCATTTGCATTTCATATCATAATGCTGATCAAATTAATTGATCAAGCATTTAATTGTAATAAGTATTAGACTTCATATATGCTTGCATAAACAATTGTGCAATATATTGAGAGAATAATAAATATATCACTTGCGAAATCACATATAACAGAACAACTGAGCTATACGTTGGAAGAATAACAAATACATTACTTGCCTTGATCAGGGTGATAACTTATATTCGGTTGAAGTGTTCTTACGAGATCTATTTTTGATTCATAAATGATCAAAAGTTAGAATTACAGCTATGTCTAAGCAACAAGACTCTTTATATAATGTCTATCAAATTGTGTTTCATATAACTCATTAAGAGTGTCTTATTTGAGTTAAATGAAATTTTTAGTTTATAACTATTACTCTTGAATGCATCTAATGGTGATGCATATACTTGAAATGGTTACACTTTTTATTGTCTAGTAGCTATTGGTGTGTTTTATAACATTAGTAGAATGATTGTTAAGAGGAAATTTTCTCTAGGTATTATTATCATCCGATGAGTTATTTGCTTATCAGTGGATAATAGTTAGGTTTAGTGGATAATGTGTTTAAGGGATAAAATATGCATCAGGGGATAAAATTATGCATCAGTGGGTATTGTGCATTAGCGGATAAGTTTCTCAGTCATCAGGGGATAGCTCTCGGTCATCAGGGGATAACTCTCGGCCATCAAGGGATAGCTCTTGCCCATTATGGGATAACTCTTGGCCATCAGGGGATAAATTTTTGTTCGTCACCAAACTCAACAAGCCAGCACCAAACTTTAATTTTTACAAAGTGCCAAACTCATCATCAAAGTCGCTTGACTAGCGCCAAACTCATCGCTAATCTATTTGACTATCGCCAAAGTCATTTGACTAGTGCCAAACTCGTTAGTATTCCATTTGACTAATGCCAAAGTCACTTGATTAGCGCCAAACTCGTCGGTAATCCATTTGACCACTTGACTAGCGACAAATTCTACCCTATCAGGGGATAATATCATTAGGGGATACTTTGGCCATCAGAGACTAATATGTTCATCAGGGACTAAATTGGCCATCGGGGAATAATTTTAGTTAAGCCTGTCAAGAACTAAAATTTGCCCATTGGAGACTAACATTTTTGCCTATTGGAGACTAAGCATTTTTGCCTGTCAGAGACTAACATCTTTTGCTTATCAGAGACTAACATTTAGTACTGTCAGAGACTAACATTTTGTAATGTCGAAGACTAATATCTTTTGAGAAGGAAAAGAAAGATCAGATTACAACAATATTTAGAAGTTGAATTCCTTTCTTAATTGTATGGTTGAATATCCACCATTTTAGCTGATAGAAGCTGTAAAGGAAAGGATAACATAATACAATATATCCATGCTGAATATATAGAAAAGCTGTTTTGAGTATTTTAAAAGAATAGAGGCTGTCCAAATAGTTTATCATTAAAGGGGAAACATTTTATTTAACCAAGGTATTCAATATATTTCCACTTTAACTAAATGATCAGGCTGACACAGAGTTTATCTTTCATGTTTCTCAGTTAAACTAAATAACTAGTTAAGGCTTTAAAATTACTGTGTGAAGCTTTCAATTTTGTAGCACACGTTGTATGAATATTATTTAGAGTTTGAGAGTGTCTAGAGAGGGAAAGTAGTAAGACAAGAGTTTTCTTTATATAAGAGAGCCAGGGAACAAATATGTGTGACGTGGGGTGTTTTACACCTTAGATTAACATAGGACTTGAAATTAACTAAACCACAAACTCATTAAATATGATAAACAATATTTCATTCACATGTATGTGTGTACTTCAGACAAGTGTCACATGACAGTACTAATGACTCAGCAGCTGAATTGCTTTCTCACTAGTGAAATTATTATTTAACTCCCTTTCTTTGTAATAGTAACAATAATAACCCACACTAATATTACTACTACAAAAACTATTACTATTCATGATAATATCTTGAATTGAAACTTGGTTCTTTCAATATTCATAAAAGAATATTTGATCACAATTGCAAATAAACCCAATTAGAATTTATTTATTAAAAGCTTTAATATTATAATAATATTTATAAAAAGCCCGGGGCTTCACATTTTCATTAAGAAAAACTATGTTTACATCTATTTGCCAAATTTCGTATTCATAATATGTGGCTATGGCTAAGAGTATCCGAATGGATTTAAGCATCGCAACTGGTGAATAGGTCTCATCATAATCAATGCCATGAGTTTGATTGAAACCTTTAGCCACTAGTCATGCTTTATAAAGGTACACATTACCATCCATGTTGATTTTCTTCTTGAAAACCCACTTGCACCCAATAGGTTTTACACCATCAGGTGGATCAACCAAAGTCCATACTTTATTTTGATACATGGTTTCCATTTCAGAATTCATGGCTTCATGCCATTTATTAGAGTTTTCACCCATCATAGCTTCCAAGTAGGTCGAAGGCTCATCATTTTCTATCAACAATCGATGATGATGATAGGTCACTTGTAACGCATACCTCATAGGTAATCTATGTGACATATTAGACCGACGAAGAATAGTTGGCGTTTGTGTATGTTCAACAATTGTTTGCTGCTCTACTTTAGCATCATCATGCAAAGGAGGATTCCCATTAATCTAAGAATTCTCTAGTGGCTCAACTATTTCTTAAAGATCAATTTTTCTCCTACTGGTTCCTTTAGAAAGAAACTCTCTTTCCAAAAAGACACCATTCCTAGTAACAAACACTTTGTTCTCAGTTGGGTTGTAAAAATAGTATCCCTTGGTTTCTGTAGGATACTCTACAAAGAATTATTTATTTGATTTGGGACAATGCTTATCAGAAATAAGTCTTTTTAACATACGCATGCCAACCCCAAATCTTGAGAAAAGACATACTAGGAACCTTTCCCGCCAACATCTAATATGGTGTCTTTTCTATCGATTTAGATGGACTTTTATATAAAATGAAGGCAATTGTTTCTAGTACATATCCCCAAAAGGAGATTGGAAGATTTATTAGAATCATCATCGATAGAACCACGTCTAATAAAGTACAATTTTTCCTTTTAGATACACCATTCCATTGATGTGTTCCTGAAAGAGTTAGTAGTGAAACTATTTCACAATCTTTAAGAAGATCCTTAAATTATTGGCTTAGATATTCTCCTCCTCGATATGATCAAAGAGATTAATCATCTTTCCAAGTTGATTTTGTACCTCATTGTTGAATTCTTTAAACTTTTCAAAAGATTCAGACTTGTGTTTCATCAAATAAACATAACCATATCTACTAAATTTATTAGTGTAAATATAATGAAGTATTGAAAACCTCCTTTGGCTATCACATTTAATGGTCCACACACATCAGTATGTATGAGTCCCAATAAATCTGAAGCTCTTTCATTTGTGTCAATGAAAGGGGCTTTTGTCATATTTCCCAATAAACAAGATTCACAAATATCATATGATTCTAAATTAAATGAATTCAAAATTCCATCATTATGGAGTTTGTTAGATATAAATGTTGATGATGATAATTATATAGTAAAGAAATAAATGTGCATCTTTAAGTACTCAAGGTATTCTACAAACTTTAGTATATTTGCACAAGTTTTACATCTACTGATGGACAAACCAATTATCAGAGGATAGACTTTTACACTAGGCAAGTCATCAGTAATAACTTCAACGGACTTGATAGTGTCAGAGAATGACTGTTGTTACTTAAAAGAATATGAGTATTCCGCACATTAGACATTTCAGACAAAGCCAATAAAGTATCAGTGATTAAAAGTGCAAGTATTTTTAAAGGCATCAATGAAAAACCCATCAGGGGAAACCTAAAATAGTGTGTCAAGGGATGACCCCGTCGGGGGAGGACCTCGTTGGGGGAGGAACCCGTCGGGTCGGGGGAGGAATGCCGTCAAGGGAGGAACGCCGTCAGGGGAGGAACGCCGTCAGGGGAGGAACATCGTCAGGGGAGGAACCCCGTCAGGGGAGGACATTAAAAGATCAACCTATTAGGGGAACTCATCAGTAAATGTCATTAGTGGATACTAGAAGGTTTTTAACAATCAATGGATAATGAAGCACTAATCATGTCTCCATCAAGGACTTGTCATCAGGGGATCCAGAAGCACTAATCAAGTCAACATCAAGGCTAGTCTTTAATGGATCGTTATGACCTAGTCCACTCATCATCAGGACTTACAAGCAAATCATTAATACTTGGCACGAAAGCAATGAGTATAATTGGGAAGATATTCCTTGAAGTTTGGTTGTCTAATAACAACTCTTAAGAATTAAATGCATGAAGATCAGGGGATGAAAAAGAAGCAACACCAGCCAAAAGCAATCTGACACATTACTCCGAAAGGACAATGATGTGACATACTATGGCTATGTTGAAAAAGCAGCACGTCTAGCACGTGGATTTAACAACTGATTTGCTACATATGCAGAGAAAGTTGTTACACGAAACAATCAAGTAGCCACAACACTCATACACTAGAAAGAACCTTTGTAATAGATCTTGAGAGAGATATATTCAAAGAAATATCAGTAGCTAGTAAGTGAGAAAAAGAAGCTGTGATATTTATAGAATTGTAGTTGTTAATCACTTTATGATTAAACAGATTTCTAGAAAAACACCAAGTTATAGTACAACTATTTTAACTTAAATGTTTGTGTGTTCATTTTAATTCCGGTAAAGTTTTTCTGATCATTGTAGCTATTCCAACATCTGTAGATTATGTTTTAAAAGAGCAAACATTTTGTAATTCAACCCCCCCCCCCCCCCCCCCCCCGGCCTCTAGAAACACTTAAGCTTATTCTAACAATTGGTATCAAAGCCAACTAGTAGACTACACTTGCTAGAAGATCTTTATCAATGGCAAACAAAGTTGGAAATAGTAAAGTTCCTATGTTGGAACGAGGTAAATATTTCTTTTGGAGGCAACGCATGATAGTTCATCTCAGAGAAATCGATGATGAATATTTACAGATTCTAGAAGAAGGCCCTCGTGTACCTAAGAAGCTCATTCCTCAAGAAATGGTGAATGGAGTCAACATCCTTGAAAGATTAGTCCCAAAGACTACCGATGAAATGACTTCAGAGGAAAGAGAAAAAGTGAAGAAAGATCTTAAAGTCACAGGTATTCTATATAATGGCTTAGATGATGATATGATAAACAATATCATGAATCTTACAATGTCTAAGTCAATATGGGATACAATCCATATCTTATGTGATGGTACGAAAGACGTGAGGGAAAATAAACTACAACTATTAACATAACAGTATGAGTGGTTCACAATGAAAAATGGTGAATCACTCACTGAAATGTTTGACAGATTCAACAGGTTGGTAAATGAACTAAGGATGTATGGGAAGACTTATGCCAACAAAAACGTGAACAGAAAATTCATGAGGGTACTTCCTATATCATGGGATCCAAAGACAACGGTCATTAGGGAATCCAAAGATATGAATCTTCTAGACTTGGATAGGCTCTATGGTACCCTAAAGACATATGAACTAGAGGTTTAACAAAGATCTGAAATGTCAGGGGATACCAAAAAGCTTAAATCTATAGTCCTGATGGCTGCCAAGAAGAACAAAGTTGAAGCAAGACCACATGTCTTGATGGAGCAGCAGTCAGGAGATGCTGAGGAAAGTGAAGAAGAGAATGGGGACAATGAAGCTGACTCAAAGGGGACTGAGTACACTTCTTAAGAGTTATAAAAAATGGATGAAATAATGGTCTTCCTTGCAAAAAGGTTTTCCAAACTGAAACTCCAAAAGCCAACTGGAATAAAGAGATTTTCAGCAAGGAAACCTAGTAGCACAAGTAACTTTATTTATAAATCTAGAATAAAGTGCTACAAATGCAATGAGTTGAGCCACTTTGCAAATGAGTGCCACAATGCCAAGAATGAAAGTAAGTCCAAGGGGAAGAAGGTTGTGGTGGATTACAAGAAAAAAATACTTTGACCTTCTCAACCCTAACAAGAAGGAAAAAACTTATATTGAAGAGGGAAAGGACTGGGCTGACTTAGATGAAGAAGACATTGAAGAATATGTCAACCTAACCCTGATGGCCTCATCCAGTGAAAACAGTAGCTCATAAGTAAGCCTCAAAATTTCCTCTAACATGTCTAAAACTGATTGTTTCAAAACTATTAAGGAAATGACTTATGAGATAAGAGATCTTTATGACACCTTAAGGAGTGCTATAGATGAGATTGAAAGAGTACAAAAAATAAATGAATATTTGATCACTAGAAATACTCTGTTAGAATCAAAACTTTCTAGACTTGAGAATCTTGAAAAAGAACTCTCTAAGACTAGGAACCTTCTTGACTGTTCCATAAAGAGAGGAATGGACCTCCAAGCATTTGAGAGAAGAAAGGGAGGTCATAAAGAGGTGGAATGAGTCAAGTAAGAAACTAGATGATTAATTAAACAACAAGAAATCTAATCATAAATCTGGTTTAGGCTTTGAGGAGACTTATGTGAAGCAACCTACTATTAAGGTTGAATATGTAGCTAGCTTTAGAAAAAGGCCTATACAACCTATCAGGTTTATAAAGGTTGTAACAAAGCTAGAAAAAGGGAATGTTTTCCCAATGAGCGAAGCTTCCACAAGCGGTGGGAGTGGCAAGAAACCTGATCTTGCCAAAGCACTTAAAGCCCCTTTCAAGAAGGAATAAGACTGTGCATCAGTGGATACACAGTCATCAGGGGATATGAGTGCATCAGACCGTCGAAGCCCTTCAAGGGATAAATGTCTGTCAGGGGATAAGAAAAAGAATAGGAATGGCAAACTAGGTGTGAACAAAGCCAACAACTATACCCCTATTCAGGAAGCCCCTAGGAAAGTGTGTTGG
This sequence comes from Centella asiatica, assembly GCA_014636745.2. Lineage (NCBI taxonomy): Eukaryota > Viridiplantae > Streptophyta > Magnoliopsida > Apiales > Apiaceae > Centella > Centella asiatica. Next base: position 49,382,460 of record CM025783.1, read on the forward strand.
AACTATGGTAATAATAATCATCTATCTTTTCAATGTAAGGAAAAACCACAGATTTTGACTGGTACAATATTATATGCTAATGATTTACCACCTGTTCAAGCATGCACCCTTAAGGGTAAAAAAAATAAATCTGTTGATAAATCTAAAGCTTATAATGTAGCTCCTAAAAAGGAGAAAGTGTGTTTACTACTTAAACCAAAAGTCATCAGTAATGAAAAAGTTGTTTTACCATTAACTGTGACTAAACCTAGAGGACCCAAATCCACTTGGGTACCAAAAACAAATTAAATGGTCTTTGTGTGCAGGGAAAAGTCAAAGACAGACAAATCTGGTTTCTAAATAGTGGCTGCTCAAGACACATGACAGGAACAAAGCCCTGCTCACAGAGTTCAATGAGAAGGTTGGTCTAGTGATTACTTTTGGTGACAACAACAAATGACTGACTTTTGGTTATGGAAAAGTAGCAAATGAGGATGTCTCATTTGAAGATGTAGCACTAGTTGATGGGCTAAAGCACAATCTACTAAGCATAAGTCAACTGTTTAATAAAGGATTCATCATTTTTTTCAAAGGGAATCAGTGCTTAATCTTAAATGAAAGTGATGAGAAACTGATCTTATCAAGAATAAGAAAAGAAGATCTTTATATTGTTGATTTTAACTTAGTAAATGGAGAGTCATGTTTTTACAGCAAAACAACCCCCAATGAGAGCAGACTATGACACAAGAAGCTCTCTCACCTGAACTACAAAACTATCAATGATTTGGTGAAGAGAGAGTTGGTAACTAGACTACCTTAAGTGGAATTCATTCAAGAAGGATTATGTTTAGCATGTCAATAAGGGAAGCAAATGAAATCATCCTTTGCCAGCAAGGAAGCTGTGACGACCCCATAATCCCATACCAGACTAGGGCATCATCATAAGAAGGTAAAGATAACCATTCATCCATTCATAAATAAATACTGAATAAAAACAGCATTTGAGAGTAATTACAACCCAAGAATTAAGTAATTACAGCGGAAGCTATAACATCATTTCTTAATAACAAAACAAATTTCATTAATTCTTCAAACGTCTTCCTTCTTTCCTTCCTTCATCCCTCTCGTTCCTTCATCAGTTCTATCAAAAGGATAAACACTCAGTAGCTTATCATCTTTGCTTTCCCCTTGTCAGAGGGTTCAGCTTTAGCTTTCTGTCCTGCAAATCATTAACATTCAACATGGGTGAGCGTTTTACGCCCAACAAGTATATACACATTGAGGAAAAAATATGAATAATTCAACGAATTTCATCTGGAATCAAAGGAGAGAAATTCAAATTCTGTTTGTGAGGCTTGGTGAAGCAATACCAAGACCTCGGAAACCTTCAAAAATCTTTGAGGATTCACTGATGATATACAACTTGTGATCCTCCCTTGAAGAAAGTCAGGTATACACCTGATCATAACTTTTCAAATATCCAACGGGGGCTACACCCGTGGATCTGCTAACCATACCGTACACAGCTGGCCAGGCTGGACCGCATGATCCCTCTGAGTGACTACGTAGTCAAATAACATTTCCTATTGGTCAGGTGAAGAACACATCAGCACCTTTCCTTTCCTCTTGCCAGCCATGTGGCATAACCCCCATAAGGGGCATCATTCACATTCTCATTGCACAGATATAAGATTGGGAACATAGCTGAAATTCAAAGCTCATTTATATCCATGCATCATTATTCATATCATGCTAGCAGAATCAAAAGCATAGCATGTTCATTCATTAGAACAATTAAAGTATAAATCCAACCTTCTACGCATATCGGAACAAATGATAATGCGTTAAACTGAAATAAGCATGTGATTGTGAATATACTTGCCTCAGTCCTTTGCTTACGACCAAATTTAATTTACTCGTGAGTGGAAAGTTCTGTAAGAATATACATATCACAAAAATGAATTTATTATCTGGGTTAAAATATGAGGGAAAAATGCACATGTGATGTCCTTAACTTTTAACGTCTCAATCTGATATAAAACTATTGAGGTTAAGAAATCAATTTAAACATCTTAAAATAATTTAAGAAAATAGCATGTTATAGTTTTTAAAACAAACTGTGCATCAGGGAATTACTACGCTTTAATTCATCGGAGATTAATATCTCATCGGGGATTAATAACCCATCGGGGATTAATAACCCATCGGGGATTAATAACTCATCGGGGATTATCAACCCGTCGGGGATTATCAACCCGTCGGGGATTAACTCATCGGGGATTATCAACCCATCGGGGGTTAACTCATCGGGGATTATCAACCCATCGGGGATTAACTCATCGGGG
>CM025783.1:49384793-49404566 GCA_014636745.2 Centella asiatica
CGGGGATTAACTCATCGGGGATTATCAACCCATCGGGGATTAACTCAAACCCGTCAGAGACTAAGTTAAAGTCTGTCTCAGATACAGGGTCGTCTTCCTCACTCCTCCATGTGTGGTGCCCTCAACCATATCCACACTTAGGTCAAAACTCATCATTCTCTCAGTGATACATAACATTTCTTTTGGTCTGCATGCCATCCTAAACACGGTTTAGGGTAAAGAAAATCAGGTTAAGGAATACTCAAGCATGGGGTTGCGACTACTGTCAACAGAATGTTTGGTAGTTAAAGGTTTGTCCATCAGGTGGTTGTCAACAACACTACACCCAACTAGACAACTTGAAATAAATGACATTTACTCCGATCGTTAGAATATGCATTAAGTCATACTATTGAAAATAAATGAACATGGTATTAAAGGTGGTAGGTAGAGCAGAGACGCAAGAAATTTAGCAAGACTTAAATAAGATGCTCTTACCTCCTTACTGTAGGAAGAAAATAAATGCTCCGGTTTATCCTTCAAGAAGAACTACTGTCTCGAAAATTAAATTTAAGTTTGATGGAAGTTTAGAAAGGTAGAATCAAGGTTACAACAGCGTGATGTGTATATATATCACTTGGTTGAACAACAAGAACCGTAGGATCAACTTGATCTCAGCTGTTGGTTATGAAAAGAAAGGAAATGACTGAAGAAGGAGAGAGTGATTGAAATGGCTGCTGTGTCCTTCGGTCATCTTTCATAGCTGACTCTAGGGTAATGGTAGGGATGATGAGCATTTAATGCTGCTGTTCCCTCCCCCCATCAGTGGAGTATTTTAAAAAAAACGGGTACTGTAGCTACCCGAAGCATTCATGCCAAAACACTCCTTTAAAGGTAGAACAACTTATAATCCTCATAAGCTTTACAAAATCATTTAGAAAATAAATCTTTTGGACATCACATTGCAGATAAAATTTTCATAATAAGAAAATAATTTCAATATTCACAACTTATAAGAAAATAATTTTCATAAAAAAAAATAAGCAAAAATAATTAGATTTCATAACGAAATTTATTTACAAATCGGGGTCTTCACAGAAGCCACAATGACCAAGGATCCAATTTAATTGCTTCATATGGATCTCTTTGGTCCTGTCAACATAATGTTAGTATCAAAGAAGAGTTTTGCATTGGTCATTGTGGATGACTACAGTAGGTGTACTTGGGTCAATTTCCAACATGCTAAAACAGAAGTTCCACAACAAATCATTGACCATATAAAGAAAGTGGAAATTGAGTCAGGGTCAGTGGTTCGAATTTTGAGGACAGACAATGAGACTGAATTCAAGAATGCAACTGTTGATGGATTCTGTGTAGAGAAAGGCATCAATCATACATTTTCTGTCCCAAGAACTCCTCAACAGAATGGTGTAGTGGAAAGGAAGAATAGAACCCTAATAGAAGCTGCTAAAACAATATTAGCAGAGGCAAAAATTCTTACCTATTTTTGGGGTGAGGCAATATCAACTGCCTACTTCACTCAAAATAGATCTTTGATCAATAAGGCTCACAATAAGACACCATATGAGCTAATGACAGGGAGGAAACCAAACATCAAGTTCCTACATGTTTTTGGATGCAAATGCTTTGTATTTAGGAATTTTGGTGAGAACTTAGGAAAATTTGGCTTAAAGGTTGATGAAGCCATTTTCTTAGGTTAATCCAACCAACAATGAAGCCCCCTCAATAGATGGAGTTAAACTCCTAGATAACAGATCAGAGAATACTCCATCAAGGGATAATCCATTAGAGAATGCACCATCAGGGGATAACTTTAATCCTGATTTAAGCATAAATTCAGGGGGAGTTTTCTCAGAGGCTGGTAGCACAGACTTAGGGGGAGGAAATGATAATCAAGTAAGCTCATCAAGATACCTCTCTAAGCCCAAATGGTCTAGAGGTCACACCAAAGAATTAATCATGGGTGATCCTAATCAAAAAGTGCAAACTAGAAAAGCTACATCTAATGAATGCCTATATGCTTGCTTGATTTCTTAAATAGTGCCAAAGAAATTTGAAGAATCCATGAAAGTTGCATATTGGATTATGGCTATGTAGGAAGAGCTAAATCAATTTGAAAGAAATCAAATATGAAAGTTGGTGCCTAAACCTAAAGACAGAACTATAATAGGTACCAAGTGGGTATTCAGAAACAAGATGGATGAAGCTAGCATTGTTATAAGAAACAAAGCACAACTGGTGCAAAGGGATATCTTCAAGAGGAAGGGATTGACTTTGATGAGACTTTTGCACCAGTGGCTAGACTTGAGACTATAAGAATTTTCTTAGCCTATGCAGCGCATTCAAACTTTAAAGTTTTTCAAATGGATGTGAAAAGTGCCTTTCTCAATGGGAAATTAGAATAGGAGGTATATGTACAACAACCTCCAAGATTTGAAAGCTCAAAATTCCTACATCATGTTTACAAACTAGAGAAAGCACTTTATGGACTGAAGCAAGCCCCTAGAGCTTGATATGACACACTAACAAAGTTTTTGGTGGATAATAAGTTCACAAGAGGTATCATTGACAAAACATTGTTCTTCAGACAACATCAAGGTCATCTAATTTTGGTTCAAATATATGTTGATGATATCATTTTTGGATCCACTGACACTAAGCTGTGTGAAAGGTTCTCTAAGCTCTTGCAAAGTAAATATGAAATGAGCTTAATGGGTGAACTGTCTTATTTCTTAGGACTGCAGATCAAACAAGTCACTGATGGGATTTACATACATCAAAAAAAGTATGCCAAAGAACTTCTCAAGAAATTTGACATGGAGGACTCAAAAGTAGCAAAGACACCAATGACCACAACAACCAAGATCGACCCTGATAAGAATGGAAAGAAAATTGATCTATAGACTTGTAGGAGAATGATTGGTTCTTTGTTGTACTTGACAACAAGTAGGTCTAATATTATGTTTGTAACATGTCTTTGTGCAAGATATTAAGCTGATCCAAGAGAGTCTTATCTAATTGCAGTGAAAAGAATCTTGAGGTATATCAAGGGCACTACAGAGTTAGGGCTTTGGTATCCAAAAGAGTCTGGATTTGAATTACTTAGGTATTCTGATGTTGACTGATAGTGTGCAATTTGTGTATAGATTTGTATTACATTTGCATTCATTTTGTGTGTGTTTTATTTATTGATGTGGTGTTTTCAAGTTACTTTTGTGAGAATAGGTGATATAGGTGGAAATGTTGAAAACAAGGAAAAATGGACTAAAAAGAGCAAGAAGAATCAAAGAAGGAAATTGACAGAAACTTGAAATAGCAATACGACATGGGCATGTCGTATCCTGGACTGGGACTGCAGAAACTAAAGCAACAGTTTATTTAAAACAGACAAGTTGGACCCACACTGCAGATTTAGGAACACGTGGACAAGAAAAGAAAAGCTTGGAGAAAGAAATTAAAGAAGTTACCAAGTTGGAAAAGGGTCTTCTAGGAAACCAATTAGAATTAGAATTCTTTGTAGGGCAACAAAGATAGTTTACATAAATAGAATAGTTCTGCAGCAGCTTGGGAGGACCTCTCTTTTTGACAGACTGCAGCCGCCTCATTCTCTTCTTAGAATTCGGCAGAATTTTATATTCAGTTATTATTATTATTCTAGCATGATGTCTTCAACTATAATGAACAACTAAATCATTCTAGTCGAGGTATTTTGATTTCTAGCCAAGAATACATCGTGAGACTTTTATTTTAAATAATTTTATTCAAGTTCAAGTATTTATTTGATTTCTGCGCTATAAACTGTTTATGTTATTATTTAATTTATTATGCAATGTGGCTAGTTGTGTGATTTATTGAATGATACCTTGCTGATTAAAATAGGAAGACCGTTTGGCACTATTTTAACAAAGTAGCAAATTGATCTTAACTGATAAAGACTTCGGGTAAGATTGGTGGAATCAAATAATCTAGTTTAAATAATCTACGAGTGTTCGACTTTATTAACTAGGATAGGGGTCTTTTTCATTCATAAAGCTGCCTTAGATTAAATCCTATCAGGGTGTCTAGGGGTTGTCTATTTGGTCTAGAGAAGTAATCCTAACAGGGTGTCTGGGGGTTACCGATAAAATAAGAAAAGATTGGTTAAGTAGAGCGTTTGCCCTTAGCTATAACTCTATCTATTTGAATGAATAAAATTTATCTTTCGTGTCGATGATCGAAATATTTGGCTAGATTGAAAAGTACCTTGGCTAGACTTGTCTCCATTAGATTTCTCATATTTTATTATTCTGCAATCTTTATTATTTATAAATTTCATTTTAATTGTTATTTTTAATATCTTTCATAATTAATTTCAAAACCCTCTTTTCTGAGCAAATAATTAACCGCATTAATCCCTGTGGAATCGACCCTATTCACCATTATACTGCGTAAGTGTAAGAGGATAGGAATAATTATTTTTGGTGGGTTGATACCCTATCAAATTTTCGCGCCGTTGCCGGGGATTTTTGTGTAAGGTTTATTATTTGCAATCTAACCGTTCCTTTGGTGTTTGTATGTTGCGGAGATCTTCTTCTACAGGTGAGCTTTTGTTCGATTCTAAAATCGAGAAAACCGCAAGGCAAAACACTAAGGTGACAAAACTATGCAAACAACAAGCGAAAGCTGCTGCGCAGAAATTGACTGTAGATTTTGAGAGATTGTCCACTTCCGAATTTTGTTTAAACGAAGAAGAATAGGAGATTTTCGAGATGGCCAATCCACTTCCTGCAACTTTGCGGGATATGCTCACACCACTTGTGAATTAGCAGTCGTTGTGCATTCAATACCAAAATGTTGAAGAAGGTTTCGAACTGAAACCCGACTTGATTCACCTTCTGCCGAAATTCCACGGGATGCAAAGTGAAGACCCAAATCGACATTTGTAAGAATTTCATGTGGCGTGTTCTGGATTCAGTCCGCGTGGAGTAACTGAAGAGCAAATTAAACTGCGCGCTTTCCCTTTTTCATCGGAGGACAACGCCAAAGAATGGTTGTTCTACCTCCCTTCAGGTTCAATCAACAGTTGGCCTGAAATGGCGAGACTATCGGAAACTTAACGCAGCCACACGAAAAGATCACTTCCCATTGTCCTTTATCGACCAGATGTTGGAAAGACTAGCTGGCCGAACTCATTATTGCTGTTTGGATGGATATTTAGGTTTCCACCAAATTCCAGTCGCGCCAGAAGATCAAGAAAAGACGACTTTTACATGCCCCTTTGGCACTTTTGCATACAAACGCATGCCTTTCGGGTTGTGTAACGCTCCAGCTACCTTCCAACGATGTATGGTGAGTATCTTTTCTGATTATGTAGAGGACATCGTTGAGGTATTTATGGATGATTTTACTGTTTATGGTGATTCCTTTACATCTTGTTTGGAAAATTTGCGAAAAGTTTTAAAAAGATGCATAGAAACTAACCTTGTATTGAATTATGAAAAATGCCATTTCTTGGTTAGTCATGGTTTGATTTTGGGACATATAGTTTCGGTTAGGGGCATTGAAGTGGATAAAACTAAAATTGACATTATTAGTTCATTGCCTTACCTCGCAAATGTGTGGGAAGTTCGATCTTTTCTTGGGCATGCAGGTTTTTATCGCAGGTTTATTAAAGGCTTTGCCAAGATAGCTCTTCCAATGAGTTGTCTACTTCAAAAATAGGCTGCCTTCGAATTTGGTGATGAGTGCAAAAAGGCGTTTGACAATTTGAAAGAGAAATTGGTGATTGCTCTGATTATCAAACCACCAAATTGGGAGCTGCCCTTCGAAATAATGTGTGACGCAAGTAATTTTGCGGTTGGCGCGGTCCTTGGCCAAAGAATGGAGTGTGATCCACATGTCATCTATTATCCATCAAAGACACTAGAAGAGGCCCAACGAAACTACACAACCACAGAGAAATAATTATTTGCTGTGGTGTTTGCGCTGGAAAAATTCAGATCATATCTCTTGGGTACCAAAGTAATTATTTATTCGGATCATGCCGCCTTGAAATACTTGATGACCAAGAAGGATACAAAACCAAGATTGATTTGCTGGGTCTTGCTACTGCAAGAGTTTCAAATTGAGATCAGGGATAAGAAAGGAGCTGAGAATCTGGTTGCTGATCACCTTAGTAGAATAACAAATCTACCAGATGACGGCGAATCAATTTCTATAGAGTTCCCTGATGAACAACTGTTTCGAATCAATACGACATGGCCATGTCCTAACCCCTGGTTCGCAGACTTGGTGAATTTTTTGACAGAACATGGGTTCCCTGAAAATTATACTCAAGCCCAACGACACAAACTGAGGAGTGACGCTGAATACTTTATTTGGGATGACCCTTACCTATGGAAAATGTGCTCTGATCAGATCATTCGCAGGTGCGTACCCGAAACAGAAATACCTTCCATACTGCAATTCTGTCATTCATCAGCATGTGGTGGCCACTTTGGTCCGCATCGAATAGCTAGGAAGGTGCTTGAATCTAGATTCTACTGGCATGATTTGTTTAAAGATGCGTATGTGTTTTGCAAGGATTGTAATCGCTGCCAAATGGTTGGTAACCTCAGCCATAGGAATGAGATGCCTCAATCACCCATAATTGTTTGCGAGATATTTGATATTTGGGGCATTGATTTTATGGGTCCCTTTCCATCATCATTTGGTTATCAATACATCCTGTTGGCTGTTGATTATTTCTCCAAATGGGTAGAAGCCAAGGCCACTCGCACCAATGATGCTAAAGCAGTTGTCGACTTCGTTAAAGCTAACATTTTCTGCAGATTTGGCACACCCAAGGCTGTCATCAGTGATCGCGGAACCCATTTTTGTAATCGAATCGTTGAGGCTTTATTCAAAAAGTATGGGATCACACATAGGGTCTCAACCGCTTATCACCCTCAAACAAATGGACAAGCGGAATTGTCAAATCGGGAAATTAATAGCATACTGGAAAAAACGGTGACGCCGACAAGGTAGGATTGGAGTTTGCGCTTGGATGATGCACTTTGGGCATACATGACTGCATATAAAACACCATTGGACATGTCTCCCTACAAAATTGTCTATGGAAAAACATGCCACTTGTCGGTCGAAATTGAACATCGTGCTTATTGGGCAATAAAGACATGTAACACCAATTTCGACGAGGCAGGCCAACAGAGGAAACTCCAAATTCAGGAACTCGAGGAAATTCGCAACCACGCCTTCGAGAATGCATCAACCTATAAAGCTAAGGTCAAAGCATTCCATGACAGCAGGATCGTTGTGAAAGAGCTCAAGGTAGGGCAAAAGGTACTTCTCTTTAATTCTACCTTGAAATTATTTGGAGGAAAATTGCGCTCTAAATGGAATGGTCCTTATGTTGTTGCACATGTTTTTCCCACTAGTGCTGTTAATATCCAAGATCCAAATACGAAAAAGATTTTTAAAGTCAATGGGTATCGTTTAAAACCTTTTTATGAAGGATTTGCACCACGTTTAGTTGAGGCAGAATGTGTTCAAAAACCTGAATACAATTAAACGTGACACACGTCGAGCTAACGACGTTAAACAAATGCGCTTCTTGGGAGGCAACCCAATGATTTATTTCTTTCAATTTTCGTTGTAATTATTATTTTTCATTTTTTTAATCACCAAAGAATCCTAAATTTGCCGGCTCTAGTACCCTTTTTGTTATTTTGCAAACGCACTGACAATCTTCTCCAGCTTGCAGATAGTTTTCATTTAATGGTTTCCAACATTTTCATGGCGAGTTTCAAGACACAGACAGATCAAAGAGGATAAGTGTGGGGTTTTCAAACATAAAAAAATAAAGTGCCAATTTTGTAATTTCCTATAAGTTGTTTTTTTTTTCACATTCCCGCCTATATTACACTGCTTTTTCATCTTCTATTTTCCTAACATACATCAAGTTTACAGAAAACATCCACTGCAGTTCCTTCAACAAATTCAAATTTTTCAAAACCCTAAACTCCTCTCTCCATCATGCCTCACCGCCGAACTGACGCTTGTTGCCTACCGCCGACTCCTTCTTCTCCGTCGCCCCTGACCGCAGATACCACCGAACAGCCGCCCACTCCACTGCGATGTTCGACCCATCGTGCGCACACTCAATTTGAAACCCAACAGCCTGACATTGCCTCGCTCGAGATCCCACAACCTGAAATAGCTTCGGCCGACCTTCCTTCCTTCTCTGCTGCTCACTCCGGCGACCACCCTCCTTCCGATGGAAGCCCAGACGACCGTCCTCGGCAACGGCGGGCCCACTCCAACTCCGGCGCCACTCTGCAGCACAACAACCAAAGCAGCGCCGACCCCAAACACCATAATTTGGGATTTATGCGGCGCACAGATTTGTGTGTTCTGAATTTGGTCAAAAGGAAACCCATTTGTGCCCCAAGGTATGTCGACTATGATGTGCTTTCTCAGTTTGATATCACTGTTGCATTTGAACACATGGTTTGATCTGGTAACACGAGGGTCTTCCTCGAAACCCCCTTGCCCATATACAATGAATTAATTTGGGAATTTTATACGTCTTTTGCTTTTAAAGTGACAAGTGCTAGCGATACATCGACTAGCGATGCTATCCGGTTTAGATTACTGCACAAATCATTCACTATGTCGATAGATCAATTTAATGTCGCTTTAGGTTTCGAAGATGATTCCATTGTTGAAGGCCCTGATTATATCAATTCCTTCTGTGACTTTCCAACTGTGTTTAATGAATTTCAGGTTTATGCTTCTTTATTTGCAGATAGTAAGCCCTAAAATGCTAGTCAATCTAGGGATACCTCTTTGCACAACCCTGTCCATCGCCTTTTTAATCGCTTTCTTGCATTTAATTTTTTCGGCAAACTTAATAATAGCAATGTCTTGTCAAAAACAGAACTATTTATGTTGTGGTGTGTGGAAAATAATTTCCGGTTGAATCTCGGGTATTTCTATGCTACCCAAATTCAACATATCTTGCACAGGGACCCACACCCACTCATTTTAGGTTCTTTAATTACTCACTTGGCCGTCGATCTGTGTGGCCTCAATTTAAAGAGGCCACGACTGCTAACCATGGGACCTCGTGCCCAAGTTTTGGATATGACTGTCTTATGCAGGATGCAGCTCATACGGGCCATCGGAGGGAACCAATTTGAATTTCTCCCTGCTGAATCTCCCCAACCGGAGGCAGCCACTGCTACCCCTCCAGCTCCTCTGCAGCAATCCATTACTGACTTAGCATAGTGCCAATCCCAATTGGAATCGATGATGGAATTGATGTGCGCCTCGATCACGCAGATAGAGCACAATCTTGCTACAATCTTTACTTACGCAGAAGAGCAGCCCCCGCTATCTCCATCGTCTCACTGAACTGTAACGTACCTCTTCCCCCACTTCCATTATATATTTTCCTTTGTCATCTTGCACATTGAGGACAATGCTTATTCTAAGTGTGGGGTTGGGGAAAACACTTGTCTTTGTTTTCTGTTATTATTTGTGATTGGTTGCGTAGTTTCTGTTTTTTGTTTTCTGTTTTAGCAGTCTGTTGTGTTTTCTATTTCTGTTCTGCATTTTGTCTCACTACATTCTGCATGTCATTAGTTAAGAATTACAGAAGTTGCATCACTAAACTTAACCACTATTTGCTATTTGAATGAGGCCAAACTTTGTATAGCTAAATAGGTAAGAATTTCAGATAACAGGAACTTTGTGATATTTTTGAACAATTCATCTAGATTCCAATTTGAAAAATGTTATAATTCTTATTCTTAGGACACAAACAAATTCCCCAACAGTATGACTTAGAAAGGAGATAATTCACACCATGCAAATGAATTGCGAGATTTTGAGCTGAAAAAGAGTACATAACACTCTTAATTTCTTTTTGTTGTGAGTTAACTAGTTATAAAGAGACACTATTAGAATTTGACATTAGAGTACAATTTGAGACCACACTAATTGATACTAAGGTGATAAAAGGCAATTTTTGTTGAACCCTTTGTTTTATCCCTTTTATTGATCAAACCACCCAATTTATGTTAACCACTAGTATAACCCCTTTGAGCCTTAGCCTTTTTCTTCATGTGAAACCAAAAATTAACCAACTTCCAATTTTTGTTGGACATCCCATTTGTTTGATTGAAACCTTGATTGAGAGAACTTTCCACCAAACTTTACATGCCGAATACTATCCTTTGTGTAAATGCCATGTTTTGTATGTAAGTTGATAGGCCTTGAGAAGAGGATTGGAAAGAAACATACTGCTGTCCAGTTTTGATTTGATGTATCATATTTGCTAAGGTTGTTCCAAAAAAAAAAAAGAAAACAATTCTTGAGATGGAGCATAAAATGCACTCAAGAGAAAAAAATAAGAGAAAAAAAAAGAAGAAAAAATAATATATAGAGCAACCTAAGGTTGGCAGTTGCATTAGCATTAGTAGAGGCATTTTTATTGGACTATTTTTCACTGAAACAATCTATTCATATGAGGCATGATATGATTTGGTTTGAATTATTCTCTCAATACAAAAAATATAACCCCTGTGTTAGCCCCGTTACAAACCTTAATAAAAGTCCTTTTTGATTGGTATCATTAAAGTGGTGGAGAATTGACCTTTTGTCAAGTGATGGGAAGACTTCTTATAGCTAGATATTGAGCGTAAACACCATCCCAAACACAAAAAGGAGTGCATGAGTGATTTATCCAGTGAGCGGTGTGAATTTGAAACTTTCTAGGAAATGTTGTTGGGGGGAATGTTTGCTATTAAGAATTTGACTTATGATTATTTTTGGAGCAGAATATCTGATGGGTATACAAAGACATAACAAAGGGCTGGTTATCTGTTTTTCTTATTTGTTTAGATGCATTGAGGACAAGCATCGTATAAGTGTGGGGTTATTTGATAGTGTGCAATTTGTGTATAGATTTTCATTACATTTGCATTCATTTTGTGTGTGTTTTATTTATTGATGTGGTGTTTTCAAGTTACTTTTGTGAGAATAGGTGATACAGGTGGAAATGTTGAAAATAAAGAAAAATGGACTAAAAAGAGCAAGAAGAATCAAAGAAGGAAATTGACAGAAACTTGAAATAGCAATACGACATGGGCATATCGTATCCTGGACGGGGACTGCAGAAACTAAAGCAGTAGTTTATTTAAAACAGACGAGTTGGACCCACACTACAGATTCAGGAACACGTGGACAAGAAAAGAAAAGCTTGGAGAAAGAAATTAAAGACGTTACCAAGTTGGAAAAAGGTCTTCTAGGAAACCAATTAGAATTAGAATTCTTTGTAGGGCAACAAAGATAGTTTACATAAATAGAATAGTTCTGCAGCAGCTTGGGAGGACCTCTCTTTTTGACAGAATGCAGCCGCCTCCTTCTCTTCTTAGAATTCGGCGGAATTTTATATTCAGTTATTATTATTATTCTAGCATGATGTCTTCAACTATGATGAACAACTAAATCCTTCTAGTCGAGGTATTTTGATTTCTAGCCAAGAATACATCGTGAGACTTTTGTTTTAAATAGTTTTATTCAAGTTCAAGTATTTATTTGATTTTTGCGCTATAAACTGTTTATGTTATTATTTAATTTATTATGCAATGTGGCCAGTTGTGTGATTTATTGAATGATACCCTACTGATTAAAATAGGAAGACCGTTTGGCACTATTTTAACAAAGTAGCAAATTGATCTTAACGGATAAAGGCTTCGGGTAAGATTGGTGGAATCAAATAATCTAGTTTAAATAATCTACGGGTGTCCGATTTTATTAACTAGGATAGAGGTCTTTTTCATTCATAAAGTTGCCTTAGATTAAATCATATCAGGGTGTCCGGGGGTTGTCTATTTGGTCTAGAGAAGTAATCCTAACAGGGTGTCCGGGGGTTACCGATAAAATAAGAAAAGATTGGTTAAGTAGAGCGTTTGCCCTTAGCTATAACTCTATCTATTTGAATGAATAAAATTTAACTTTCATGTCGATGATCGAAATATTTGGCTAGATTGAAAAGTACCTTGGCTAGACTTGTCTCCATTAGATTTCTCATATTTTATTATTCTGCAATCTTTATTATTTATAAATTTCGTTTTGATTGTTATTTTTAATATCTTTCATAATTAATTTCAAAACCCTCTTTTCTGAGCAAATAATTAACCGCATTAATCCCTGTGGAATCGACCCTATTCACCATTATACTATGTAAGTGTAAGAGGATAGGAATAATTATTTTTAGTGGGTTGACACCCTATCAATGACTTTGGAGGATGTAGAATTGACAGAAAAAGTACCACAACTAAAGCTGAATACATTGCAGCTAGAAGTTGTTGTGCACAAATTCTATGGATGAAAAATCAGTTATTGGATTATGGTCTAATTTCAACAACATTCCAATTTTGTGTGATAAAACATGTGCTATTGCAATTGCTAAAAACCATGTGCAACATTCCAGAACTAAACATATAGAAATCAGATATCATTTTATCAGGGAACATGTTATGAATGGAACCATTGAACTACACTTTGTACCAACAAACAAGCAGCTGACAAATATCTTTACCAAGGCTCTTGATGAAGCCATATTTATCAATCTGGTGGGAGAGCTAGGAATGGTGAATTATTCAAAATAAAGTTTGATCAACTTGCTGGAGTTATGCCAGAAAAATTGTTGGAGTAGTTTAAGCAGACAAGTGCTTAAGTACTGGTATTTCTAACTCATCTAATAATTTGTTGATAATGTTATTGATATATGGTTATATGTTTATAATAAATATAAGTATAAAAAAATATATATATTTCATCAGGGTTAAGGTGTGTCATAAAGGTTGTGCATCAGATTTAGGGTTAAACGCTTGGACGCATCAAGGGAAGATAACTAGTCTATAATGACATTTCATTAGGGGATTCTTTTTAAACCTAGATGATGTGGCATCACAGAATAAACACCACCCCTGATGATGTGTCATCAGAGGGAAATTTTTGAAAAACCTATTAATATTCTAATTGTCCCACCTTGAAGAAACACTAAACATTTAATCTCTCTCTAATAACAGCTCAAGTTTTCTCTCTCTCTCTCTCTCTCTTTCACAGAAACCTTAACTTTTCAATCCACTAATAGTTTCAATGGCACCAAGCACTGCTCAAAGACTTTCAAGGAACCTAATGATTCCACCAACAAATTTTGTGGGCTTTTCCGACATCGAAGAGGTAGATGCTTGCTTTAAGCCTATGATGCGCTATCTACTCAACTCAGAGTATAGCAAAGCCATCTTTACCGATGACGAGATGTCTGGTGAAGCAATATCATAACTGTGGTCACGCGCCAAGTACATGTTCTCTGCGACAAGGCCTGAAGTTTTTAAGGGAATCTCATTCATAATTTCTTCTGAAAAGGGTAAAATATCTCCCTTCATAATTAATTCTGCACTAGGGCTACCCACACAAGATTTTGTGGAAGTGTCGAATGATGCTGAACTGCTCGACTTCTTGAGGGAACTGGGCTACAACTCTCCAAATACTACAGTATTGAGGTTCATAGACCTCAAGAGGGTGAATGTGAAAAGAAAGATCTCCTATCTCTTTGATACAATAACAAAGGTGTTTTCAAGTAAGTTCTCTAACTTTGAGGTAATAACTTCTTTAACTCTAAAAATAGCTTTTGCCATTATCAAAAATGTAAATATAAATATATGTAAATTGATTTTTGATGATCTTTTTAATAAGATGGGTAGTTATACTTCTAGAAAATTAAAAGTTTACTATGTTAGGTTTTTGTCAATGGTTATTAAAAATCAATTTCCTAATCTTTCTTTTGAGAATGACATAGTTGTATAGAGTTTATAAGCAGACAAAGAATGTTTGTCCCGTGGAGTAATTGTAGGGGGGGGGGGGGGTTGAATACAATTACTAACGTTTCTTTGAATTAAACTATTTAATATAGTTTAAAACTTAAGAACAGTTAAAACAACTTTATTGAAAAGATATAACATATGAAACACTAAAGCAAATTGTAAGATATGAATATTAATCTACAATATGTATATTTATTGTAAATCAATTTGAATTTTTACAATTCTTTCTGGTAGTGAATACCAGCTGCAGACAATCTCTATTTAAAATAACAGTTGCACTCTAGAATATGAATTCTAGCTTCTCTAAAGTTATAAAAACTTGCTACACTTTCTCTGTAAGTTTATTATAGCTGCGATATGATCTGAGATAATATGTATACTAGTGTTTTTGTGTATCTCAGTGATAGCTTGTTGTTATCTCAATATGTTTATCTCAGCTGCTACATGTCTCTATTTATAGACATAACTTCCTTGTTCTCCAAGCTTCTTCAGTGAGTGGCCTCCAAAAATATCTCTGATATTCTTTGGTAATTGCAGCTCTGTCACATAACTTCTTCTTTTTGCATGACCTTTCTTGCACGCCAACCTGTTATGTAACATCTCTGGTGTATTAGCACACTAGCTCCTTTATTTTCCTCTTGGAGTTCCTATGATAAGTTCTCTCTGCAGTGAATAACTTATCTCTATGAGCTTCCTGGTATTGAACCAACTTCCATATTTTTCACCTTCAAGTTTCTATAAGTTATCTCTGCAGTTTTCATTCCAGCAGCTATATATATGCAGCTAGTGTCTAAGTATGACTTTTCTCCATATTAGTGTTCACACCTGCAGTGTATAATTTATCTCCTTGAAGCTTCTTTCTCAGAGACTGGTGCAAAACATTTTGTTTTAGATATTCGCTAATCAACAACCTGCATAGCCATTCTATATTGGGCTTCTACCCGACCCTTTGCATAACGCCACCTTTCCAACTTGTACCTACAATCATAAGCCTCCCTAACCTGGCGAAAAGTTGCTTCCTCTCTATCCCGTATATCTGCTTTATAATATCTAAGTTGGTGCCTTTTCTCTGTATCTATAGTTAAAACTGGTACTACAGGTGATGGTACCAAGGTTGGAATTGGTACAGATAGGGGGTACAAAGGTTGTCTCAGAAGCAGGTATGGTGAAACTGAAGGCATGTATGTTTATAGGAACAGGCTCTCTATTAATGTGCAAGCTAGATGGAATGTCTGGTACAATAGTGAATGGAGAGACAGTAGGTGTGGCTTGTGTTGGGGTCTCCTCCCATGAATTTTCTTGTTGTGAAGGGGTATCTTTCGTGGCATCATTTTCATTTTCTGACTCAAGGTCATCAATAATAGGTTCAGGAATTTTAGTTTTGACTAACATAGGTTGATGTGACAGGATATCCTTTAGGGAACACTTACCTGTCTTAGCAGTTAATGTGGTATTATTAAGTAGGGTGTATATCAAACATCTACAAAATCATGAAAAATTTAGTCAAACTTTCTAAGTTAACAAAATTATAATAACTGTTACAAAGACATAACATAGTATTTTTTTGTTATAGAAAAGAAGACTTTATCTTATATATACTTAATAAAATATTAGACAGATTTCTAATATTACTTATACTCATAACATCCTCACGACTTAGATCGTAACGTTTTATTTCAAGACTGACTCGACTTTTCTAATTTGGCTCATAAATAATATTTCCGATGTTTTGCTCTGATACCAAGTTGTGACAGCCCTAATTTCTCTAACTATAGACCAGTGTTGTCAGTTTAATATTAACTATTGAGACTTAGGCCCTTGACGGGAAACTGGGTTGTCAAAAAAGGGAACAAAGAGCTTTCACACAAAAACCTCTTTCCTTCATAATAATAATTAAAAACACAATGATTATTACAAACACTATTTTGAAAGTTCTTAGTAGCGGAATAACATATCTTTTTATTGAAAACAAAACAAGATCAAACCAACCAAAAATCATATTTATGAGCCCCGAACAGCCAGATCTACTGGCACTAACACGACCCTTCTTTACCCTTGGAACTGTCTCCTTTCTTGGGTTTAGCTGAAAGAGAATCAAACAAGTATGAGCAACAAAAGCTCAGTAAGTAACATAATATTGGACAACTACAATAAATCCGGATATGAAACCAGTTTAAAAATATCATTTTCAAAATAATATGAAATGGTTAAGATCTCAACTGTTGGATTCAGATGGGGAGAATTCATATCTTTAGATAGAAGAAATGTTGGCAATATCATGCCTTTGAAATGAAGAAATAAGGAATCCACATAAGCTCTCGGATGTCTTTCAGTACAATGTCTTACTTGATCATCTCTCTAATGACGTATTTCAGTACTATGACTTACTTGATCGTCAATTCTATTCGACACAAGGGCCTACTGAGAATATTTCTTACCACACAACAATAGTGGGCCAATGTTATTTCAATATGGTCTGCTATGTACATATGTATGACATTTAATAGTAGACTTAATTAAATCTACATTCTCATGGGCCTGACATAATAGAGTATTCAATTCTCACATTCGGGTTGATTCCCTTCTCATACTTATACTCAAGGGCCCGACAGAATAGAGTATCATATTCTCACATTCAAGTAAAATTCCCTTCTAGAGATAGTGGATAGATCTCTACACCTCAATGGAATTTACCAATGTGATTATATAGTATCCTTATAATCTCAATGAAGGTCTTGACACCCCAGGGGATTATCCAAGGCGATCACACAGCCCCCTTGTAGTCTTAGTGAAGTTCATAAGGTATTTATTAACCTTATAAATTGAATTGAATAGCTCAAGATGTCATGTATTGACATAAAACAAATAAATGCTTGTAAACAAGATATTAAAATCAAGCATTTCTCAAAATGGTATTAGCTTCAATTGTACAAAAAATTCTCTATCAGTACGCATACGAAACAATTATGTATACGTAAGAAGAAAGGTTTAAGCACCTGTCTGTCATAACTTAACACAGATCAAATTAAGTGATCATGTGTTTAATTTGAAATAAACATCATACTTACATTTATAAATAATTGTGCGATATATTGAATAGATGATAAATATATCACTTGAAAATAATTTTATATATAACCGAACAACTAAGTTTTACATTGAAAGAATAATAACAAATACATTACTTGCCTTGACCGGGCTGATAACGTACGATAGGTCTAAGTGTTCCTGTGAAATTTGTTTTATGAATCATAAATGATTAATGGAAATTAGAACTATATACTATAACTATGCTTAGATAATAAAGTTATAATATTTAAGTCATGCTAAGTCTACGTCAGGGGATGAATTATACTTGTCAGGGGATAAGCTTTATGCTATCAGGGTATAGCTTACAACCATCAAGGGATAACTTATAGTCATCAGGGGATAACTTTCAGCCATCAGTCACAACCATCAGGGGATAACTTACAGCCATCAGGGGATAGCTGTCAGGGGATGATTTACTCATCAATGGATATTTACCATCAGGGAATAAATTACCCATCGGGGGATAATTTACTTATCAGTGGGTAACTATCCGTCAAGGGATACATTTCCCGTCAGGGAACATCTACTCATCAGGGGATACCTTTCTCGTCAGGGAATAAACTACCTATCAGGGAATATCTACCCGTCAGGGGATAACTACCCATCAAGGGATCATTTGGTCATCGTCAAACTCGTCGGTATTAAACTAGACTATTGCCAAACTCTCTTGGTTATCACCAAACATGTCGCCTAACTCATTTGGCCATCGCCAAATTCAGTTGGCCATCAGGGGATGAGGCTTGGTCATCAGGGGATGACTCTTGGTCATCAGGGGATGTGTTTTGGAGGATATTTATCGTCCGATAGCTAAAATAACCCATCAAAGACTAATAGTTTATTCAACAGAGACTAACATGTTTTGCTCATCGGGGATCAACATGTTTTACTCATCGGAGACTAACATTTTTAGTCATTAGAGACTAACAATACGAAGAATATTTCTAAGAGTATAGAGATTATCCATGTCGTTTATCTCTAACATAATTCAAGGTTTCATGCAGGTTTCTATTCAAGCTAAACGACTAAATAATGAAAATGAATAACTTAATAAAAGCTCTTAATATTTACTTAGTAAGCTTCCGATATTGCAGAACAAGCTATAGCAATATCATCGCGGGTTTAATGAGTTTATATGTTTGAGAGTATTGTGAGGAATATGAGTAGTAGAGGTTCTCCTTATATAGGTGCTAGGAGTATGAAAATATCTGAGATATTTCTTACTTAGATTAACATCGGACTTGAAATCTACTAAATTACTACAATATGCTAACAATTACGGTTACACGTAAGTATGATAAGTATGAGTTACTAATAGGTGTCAAATGGTAGTGCATACCACTAATGACTCAGCTCTTGCAATGCTTACTCATTGAAAAGAACTTCAACACCTGTAATGCTTACTCATCTCAAGAGTCATTACTCATCCTTCCCGTAATAGTAATAGTAACAATTCATATTACCATCACATAAATTAACTTCAGTAATATCTTATACCAAAAATTAATTTAAAAGTAGTAGTAATTTATATTACCACATAAATTAATTCAAATAATATCTTACACCAAAAAATTATTTTGTTTTGATATGTATAAAGGAATAATTGCTCATGTTTGTAAATAAATTTTGACTAAAATTTATTTATTAATACTCTTAATGTTATAATAATAATTACACAAATCTGGGGTATTACAGCCAACGTAGTTGCAGACGTGTTGAGTCATCGTGAAAGGCTCAATATGATGACCATTCAAGAAGGAGTTAGGAAGGACATGGAATGCCTATAGCTTAATGTCATCACCATGGCTGAAAGAAAGGAAGTAGAAGAAGAAGTTCAGGTTAAGCCTCAATTGCATGGTATTATTAAAAGTTCTCAAGAGGAATACCGTGAAGCAAGGGACAAGTTACTTCAAGGGGAAAAAGACAAATGTCATATCAATATTGATGGATTATTACACTACAAAAATTGTATCTGGATTTCCCTTAGTACAGAATTGAAACAAGAACTCCTACACGAAACTCATAATTCCAAGTTTTTCATCCATCCTGGAGGCACCAAAATGTAACAAGGTCTAAAACAAAATTTTTGGTGGCCTAACATGAAGAGAGAAATTGCTGAATGGGTAAGTAGATGCTTGACATGTCAACATGTAAAAGCTGAGTATCAGAAACCAAGTGGTCTACTTCAACCATTAGAAATTCCCGTATGGAAGTGGGAATTGATTATAATGGATTTTGTAGAAGGATTGCCCAGCACCGTAGGAGGATTAAATGCCATCTGGTCATAATTGATCGACTCACCACAACAACACATTTTCTAGCAATTAAGTGTTGGGTTTCGTAGGATCAAACGCAGCGGAAAAATACGATTTAAAATAAAACAAAACGAAACCCAAACTCAAGGATCTATGCGAAACAATTTAATACAGATAGTTTAAGATTTTACCGATTAATTGTGCGAATCTGAAGCTTTGGTGAAGGTGTTGATCGTCTCCAAATCTTTAACGCAATCCAACAGAACTACGTCTCTACTGTATCCACACGAACACCCACGAACCGTCTCACGATTCGAACGAGAAGAGTTACAGTACTAGCTGTACGATCTGTATCTCTCTTTTCTCTCTATATCTCTGAACTCTAGTTTTTCTCTTAAGAGCAACTAGGGTTCTTAGAATACGTGAAAACGTTGGTTTTTAGAGAATAGCTGATATATCATATATATAGCCTTTCATAGAGTAATTCCAAAACCTAATCTAATTAGGAGACTTAAAATCCGAATTTTATATTTATTAGATATATATATTTAATC
>CM025783.1:49420694-49471484 GCA_014636745.2 Centella asiatica
GTCTCTGATAGTATTAACTATCGGGGACTAAGATAGTCTCTGATAGTTTAATTTTTTAATTTAGTCGGGGACTAATTAAAAACAACTATCAGGGACTAGTTAGTCTCTTACTCACTCTAGCTCATATTATTCAATAATCAATCATTTGATTATTCATTTTATTAACTTTTTCCAGAAATAAAATTCTAGCTCCTGAAATTCTGTTTTAATAAAATAGCTTATTTCCAGAAAATTAATTCTAGCTGCATACAACTAAACAACTTGTTTAAAAAAAATCAATTTTTAGAGGCATAATTCAACATTCCTAATTCAGAAACTAATCTAGAAAAGGTAGATTCATCTAAAGGTTTTGTGAATATGTCTGCAAGTTGTTTATCAGTTGTTACCTAGTGTAATTCGATATTACCTTCACTTACATGTTCTCTTATGAAGTGATATCTAATATCTATGTGTTTTGTTCTTGAATGTTGCACTGGATTTTCTGTTATTGCTATGGCACTAGTATTATCACAATAAATAGGAATCTTGGATAATGACATACCATAGTCTAGGAGTTGATTCTTGATTCATAGGATTTGAGCACAACAACTCCCAGCTGCGATGTATTCAGCTTCTGCTGTTGAAGTAGAAACTGAATTTTGTTTTTGCTGAACCAAGAAACAAGTCTGCCTCCAAGAAGTTGGCAGCTTCCACTTGTGCTTTTCCTGTCAAGCTTACACCCTGCATAATCAGCATCTGAATAACCAATTAGTTTAAAATCAGATTCTTTAGGATACCATAATCCAAGGTTTGGGGTACCCTTTAGATATCTGAGTATTTTTTTTACAGCAATCAAATTTGACTCTCTAGGGTCAGCTTGAAATCTAGCACACAGGCATGTAGCAAACATTATATCAGGTCTACTTGCAGTTAGATATAAAAGAGAGCCTATCATTCCTCTATAACTAGTGATATCAACTTTTATTTCCTTTTAAATCTTTATCTAGTTTAGTGGAAGTAGGCATGGGTGTTTTTGCAGGTGCACAATCAATCAAATCATATTTTCTCAGTAAGTCTTTGATGTATTTTGACTGACTGATAAATATTCCATCAGGTGATTGTTTAATCTGCAATCCTAAGAAGAATGTTAATTCTCCCATCATACTCATTTCATATCTAGACTGCATAAGTTTTGAGAATTTTTTACAAAGATTTTCATTTGTAGACCCAAATATAATATCATCTACATATATCTGCACCAATATAATATCAGAGCCTTATTTTCTATAAAATAATGTTTCATCTATGATACCTTTGACAAATTTGTTTTCAATTAAAAATTGAGATAGAGTATCATACCAGGCTCTTGGTGCTTGTTTTAAGCCATAAAGTGCTTTGTCTAACCTATAGACATGATTTGGAAATTTGGAGTCTACAAAACCTGGGGGTTGGCAAACATAGACTTCCTCTTCCACTTTTTCATTTAAGAAAACACTTTTGACATCCATCTGGTACACCTTGAAGTCCTTGTAGGCTGCATATGCCAAAAAGATTCGTATTGCTTCAAGTCTTGCTACTGGTGCAAAAGTTTCATCATAGTCTATTCCTTCTTCTTGAGAATATCATTTTGCAACCAGTCTTGCTTTGTTCCTTGTAATTGTATCAGCTTCATCCATTTTATTTCTGAAGACCCATTTGGCACCAATAATTGATCTATTCTTTGGTTTAGGTACGAGTCTCCAGACTTTGTTTCGAGTGAATTGGTTCAATTCTTCTTGCATGGCAATTATCCAGTCAGGATCTTGAAGTGTTTCTTCAATTTTCTTTGGCTCAATCTTTGAGAGAAAACTGAGATATAAACATTCATTTTGAGTTGCACTTCTAGTCTTGACTCCATCCTCTAAACTACCAATTATCAAATCTGGCGTGTGGTCTCTCAACCATGGAATTGCACGTGGCAGATTTGATCTTGAAGTTGAGGCTACATTTTCTAGATTGGTGTCATCCATTCTAGCTTCATGATCAGAGACTGCTCCCCATGAACCATTGACTCCTTCATTATTAGTCGAACTAGCATCAGAAGATTCCTCATCAAGCTTCTCTTGAGACTTGCTTGTCTCAACCATCAACGCAGCTCCCCTATCCTTTCCATGCATGCGTTGTCGTTGCTCTACTTCAAGTTCGTAGGTCTTTAAATTTCCGTAGAGCCTGTCCAGTGTGAGAAGATCCAAGTTATGAGCCTCTCTTATTGCTGTTGTCTTTGGATCCCAACTTGATGGGAGAGATCTCATGAACTTGGTGTTTATATCCTCATTATCATAAGACTTCCCAAGTATTTTCAAGTCGTTGAGCAAAGTGTTGAACCTGTCATATACTGATGTTATAGGTTCACCAGGCTTTGCTTGAAAGAATTCATATTGTTGTGTCAACAATGATCTCTTGTTCTTTCGGACTTAGTCAGTCCCTTCACACAGAACTTTGATGGTGTCCCAGATTTGTTTAGATGTTGTGCAATTTATGATGCTTGTGAACATATTTTTATTAATTCCATTATAAAGTATGTTCATCACTTTAGCATCCTTTAACACTTGTAACTTGTCTTCGTTTGTGTAATCACTTTCTGGAGCAAGTTCAAAGTGTTCTGCAACAACAGATCCTTCGACAGTTTTTGTAGGAATGAATTTCCTGAGTAGATAAGGACCCTTCTCAATCCTATCTATATAATCTGGATCTGTTGCTCTTAAGTGCATATACATCTTTTGTTTTCACATTGGATATTCTTCTCTTTTAAGAATAGGGATTTTGGTACCACCATCTCTACTTCCAGCATACGCCATGATGTTAGAGCCGCTTGCTTCGTCGTTGGCCATCTCTTGGAACGTTTTAATTGAATAAATTCAATTACAGGCTCTGATACCAATTGTTTTCCCAGTGAGATGACAAGAACTTGTAGAAGGGGGGTTGAATACAAGTTCTTTGAAAATTCTTCGATTACTTGTTCTTTAAGAAACTAAATTTTTCTTGCGGAATAAAAAGAACAAGAACACAAATCTATTTATAAACAATTGCTTTATTGATTTACAATTGAATACAAATCCTAACAATCACAATAATGTAATCATCAGCTTCTTTTCTATTCTGTATAGGAAAAGATACAAAACTATGAAAAACCTATACAGCTTCTGAATTGCTCTCTGTAACTAATTACAGCTTCTACGACAACTGAATTACACTTAACTCAGTTCCTATTCTGAATAAAATTCAGCTTCCTTATTCGAATCAAATACAATCTTTCCTTTTTGATTAGGTAAAGATATCTAGTGAGTTTCCTTACCAGCTACGTCTTCAATAATATTTTACTTTACGTGGAAGACATTCCTTTTTCAATTCGAACTCTGTATCTTTCAGAGATTAATTCACAATTAGTCTCTGATGCTTCTTTTAGTCTCCGACGACTTTAGTCCCTGACGTATCTTTTAGTCTCTGGTACAATTAGTCCCTGGTACGTTTAGTCCCTGATGACTTTTCCCTGATGACGTCAGCTTGTGTAGTCTCCGATAGTGTTATTTAGTCTCTGACACGTTAAGGCTTAGTTTCCGATGATGTCAGCTTAGTCTCTCATTCCTTTTTCTTTAATCTCTGATGACGTAAGCTTTTAGTCTCCGATAGAAAAACTAGTCTCTGACAGTTAAAACATTTTAGTCTCTGACCAGTTCTTCTAGTCTCCGATAGGCCTTTTTGTAAACTCTAACAGATCAAATACACAACTTGACTTCTTGAAGCTTCGATACTCCATTCCAGCAGTTAATTACAAATAAAAATAATCGTATCTCTTTACAAAGAATAAATGAATTACAAATAAAGAGATAACTACTGGCTACAAAACTTCAGTGTTACTAATTAACACTTTCTATACATTTGTACTCTAAGTAATCTAAAGACAATCATCATCAAATGTTCTAAAACCTAACAATTGTCATAAAAACTCATGCATTAATATTCATAAAACATAGGAAATAATACTATTTACTTCTTATTCCTATTTCAAATTTCTGAGTCCTCACATATTTGATGATGACCTCTGGTGTAGATTATCTCCTGATTGTCATTATTTACTGATGAAGAATTTATCTGCTGAAGAGCATTTGTCGACTGATGCATGTTATTTGCTAATGATAAATTTATCTATCAATGGTCATTTTCTACTGATCACAAACTTTATCCTTTGATGATCATTTTTTTGTTGATGGCTTATCATCTGATGAACAACTTATTTACTGCTGTAGAATATCTTTTGATAGACAATTTATTCTCTACTGCAAATCAACTGTTGATAAATTCTGAGGACCCATAATTTTAAATAGGAATAAAGTGTAAATAGGTTTAATTCCTATGATGTATGAATATTTAATGCATGAGTTTTATGTCAATGTGATGTCCAAAATAATCAAGTATTATAAGTTGGTATAGGAGTAGTCCACCAAAGGTAAAATAAATATATTAATCCCAATCTTTAAATGATTATTTTTAAACAAGTGTGAACAAGGAGGAGGAGAGACCTTGGGAAGCACACCTACAGAAGAAAAACAGTAGTGTGAAGATAATATAACCTCAATATTTCAGAAAGTTGGCTACATGCAATGTATCCACTGATGAACCAAGTTAACTACACAATCTAACCATGGTTATACATATACATGTATTTTTCTTTAAAAAGAATACTTGTTGTGCAAGGTTACCAACAAGAGAAGGTTTTTTGTCCAACTGGATGCGATCGACTAATATTTTGGCAGCCGCAATATCGGCCGAGCAAGCCAATCACATCATCCCAAATACATATTTCTAGCCAAACCAGCCAACGACTATGAATTTTCCATCAAAATGATCCAACCGCTCTAGTTGATTTGCAAGCACTATAAATAAATCACCTAAGGTGTAATCCTAGCCTTATTTCCAAAAATTCTTTCTACTCGACACCCACATAAATATCATTCTTCCTTTTCAAGAGCAGTTGTCCTTTTCAAGAGTAGTACTAGTATTCTAATTCCTTCTTTAAAAGCTTAAAGAGGTAAGAACTTTATATCAATCGTATGCTCTATTTCGTTTTGATTTATGTCCTTATTCATTCATATCATATTGTAAAACACTTTGTTCAAAAAGCATGTTTTAAAAACATACCCATAACATTAGGAGTTATTAGTTTTGCATGCTAAAAGAAGAGAATAAAGAAAATATTGAAACATACCAACTATATTAACTTCCAAACAGTTCTTATATCAGTAGGTAAAACACCATGCTTATGTCTTAGGAAATCAGAGTTCTTGGAGTTTAACAATGTCCATAAGAATAACAAAACTATAAGGAATACTCACGTTTTCTCCCTCAATCTCTCTAAAAATAGAATAAGGCTTCAAAAGCTGCACGACTCTGCAACTATAAAGGCTACAGTAGGCTGCAATAGTATTCATTTACAACTGTGTGTGTATGTGTGTGTGTTGTGAGAAGGAATGATAC
Organism: Centella asiatica; assembly: GCA_014636745.2. NCBI lineage: Eukaryota > Viridiplantae > Streptophyta > Magnoliopsida > Apiales > Apiaceae > Centella > Centella asiatica. The sequence continues at coordinate 49,426,188 of CM025783.1, forward strand.
ACACTGCAAAAAAGATGATGAGAGAATGCCTCAGTTATGTTTGTCCATCGATAAACATCATCCTCAAATATATGGAAAGTCCTCTTATATAACAGAGATAAGTTTTAACCTAGTCTCCGACAACATGAAATTAGTCTCTGATAGGTTAAAAGTTAGTATTCTGTTAAGTTTTATAACATTTGATGATGATTGTCTTTAGATTACTTAGATATACAAATGTATAGATAGTGTTAAATAGTAACACTGAGGTTTTGTAGCCAGTAGTTATCTCTTTGATTGTAATTATTCATTCTTTGTAAAGAGATATATTTATTTTTACTTGTAAGTAACTCCTGGAAATTTGTATCAAAGCTTCAACAAAGTCAAAGTATATATTTGATCCGTCAGAGATTACAAAAAGGCTTATCGGAGACTAAGGCAACACTTGTCAGAGACTAAGTTTTGTCTATTGGAGACTATGGCTTACGTCATCGGAGATTAAGTCTAAAAGCGTCAGTGACTAATGCTTACGTCATCAGAGACTAAGCTTAGTGCATCAGAGACTAAACTGACGTCATCGGAGACTAAGTCTAGAGCATCAGAGACTAAGCTGACGTCATCAGAGACTAAGCCTAAAGCATCAGAGACTAATAACTCTGTCGGAGACTACATAACCTGACCAGAGACTAAACGTTAACTCGATCAGGGACTAAAGACTGAAGCTGTTAGGGACTAGTCGTGACTTATTTCCTGAAGAGATACATATTTCGAATTGAATAAGGAATGTCTTCCACGTAGATCAAGATAATATTGAAGACGTAGCTAGTAAGGAAACAAGCCAGAAATATGTTCCTTATCAAAAAGAAAAGATTGTGTTTGATTCGAATAAGGAAGCTGAATCATTATTGATTTGGAATAGGAAAATTAGTTAAATGGTAATTCAGTTTTTTTAGAAGCTTTATAGGTTTTCATAGTTTTGTATCTTTACTATACAGAAAAGAAAAGAAGTTAATGATCATATTGTTGTGATTGTTAGAATTTGTATTCAATTGTTAAAATCAATAAAAATTGTTTATAAATTGATTTAAGTTCTTGTTCTTTATATTCCGCAAGAAAAGTTAATTTTTTAAAGAACAAGTAATCGAAAAGAATTCAAAGAACTTGTATTCAACCCCCCCTTCTACAAGTTCTCGGCTATCTCACTGGGAAAACAATTGGTATCAGAGCCTGTAATTGAATTTACTCAATTAATACGTTCCAAGAGATGGCCAACGATGAAGCAAGAAGCTCTAGCATAATGGCTTATGCAGGCAGTCGTGATGGGTGGTACTAGGATTCCTATTCTTAAGAGAGAAGAATATCCTATGTGGAAGCAAAAGATGTACATGCACTTGAGAGCAACAGATCTTGACTATATTGAAAGGATTGAAAAAGGTGCTTATCTTCCCAGGAAATTTGTTCCTGCTAAAACTGTTGATGGATCTGTTGTTGCTGAACACTTTGAACTTGCTCCTGAAAGTGACTATACAAACGAAGACAAGTTACAAGTGTTAAAAGATGCTAAAGTTATGAACATACTTTACAATGGTATTGACAAAAATATGTTCACAAGCATTATCAACTGCACAACATCTAAGCAAATCTGGGACACCATCAAAGTCCTGTGTGAAGGAACTGACCAAGTCCGAAAGAACAAGAGGTCGTTGTTGACACAACAATATGAGTTCTTTCAAGCAAAGCCTGGTGAACCAATAACGTCAGTTTATGACAGGTTTGATACTTTGCTCAACGACTTGAAGATACTTGGAAAGTCCTATGATAATGAGGATGTCAACATCAAGTTTATGAGATCTCTCCCACCAAGTTGGGATCCAAAGACTATTGCAGTAAGGGAGGCTCATGACTTGGATATACTCACACTGGATAGGCTCTACGACAATTTAAAGACTTATGAGCTTGAAGTAGAGCAGCGACAACGTATGCATGGCAGGGATAAAGGAGATGCATTAATCGTTGAGACAAGCAAATCTCAAGAGAAGCTTGATGATGAAACTTCCAATGCTAGCTCAACTGATGAGGAAGATAACTGGACACTGATGATGACATGGAAGAATTCATGGCATTCATGGTCAAACAGTTCAAGAAATTTAGAGCTGGTAGAAAAGGAAGGAGATTGTCAAGGAAGCCTAACCCTAAATGTGAAGGTCAAATTGTGACCTTTGATAAAAAGAAAATCAGGTGTTACAACTGTGATGGGTTAGGGCACTTTGTTAATGAGTGCAGGAAGCCTAGATCTACTGATAGATCTAAAGATGAAAAATCAAGGAAAACGGGGAACGACTTTGCTGACAAAAAGTTCAAATCAAAAAACAAATCCTTGATTACTGAGGGCAAGGATTGGATTGACAGTGACTCTGATGAGGAAATTGTCAACTTTGCCCTGATGGCTCAAAGTGACGAGTCAAGTGATTTTACAAAGGTATGTGATGCAACTCAGAATTTTAACGTGCTTAATTTACTTGATACATCCAGTATTGAACGCATACAAAAAGACATGTCTGATTTGCATGTTAGTTTTAGGTCATTAACTATTGAGCATACCAGTGTAAAAGAATCACATGACCATCTCTTGAAAAGAAATAAATTTCTTGAAGAAAGATTGGTACAATTTGACACTATCAAGTCTGACTTAAACAAAGCTCATCACATGATTGATGCTTTGAAAAAGAGGGAATATTACTTAGTTGAGCAACTTGAAAATGCTCAAGCTAAGATTAAACAATGGAATAATTCCTCTAAAAAGTTGACAGACCTAGTAGAGTGTCAAACGATAGGTCAAAAATCTGGACTAGGTTATGATGAATATCTAGACAAGAGTTCAGATTTAGATGATCTATTTGAAGCTGCTAACTCCACTACTAGTAAGCCAAATGTTTTTGAAAAGAATAAATTTTGTTACTCCTGTTAATGAACCTAAACTTACTAACACTCAATATCAACAAGTCACTGCAAAATCAAAGATTGATAAAAAGATAGTGAATATTGTTGATAAAAGTGAAAATAAAAGATTAAACATTGAGTTCATGACAAAGACTCAATTAAACAAGAAATTGGAAAATATTCCTATGAAAAATGTTGAAACATTAGTGGAGTCCAGCAGAAATAAGAAAAATAGGAATGGAAAAATAGGCATTAATAAATACACAAATTATGCTAGCATGCCTGATGCTCCTAGAAAAACATGTCATATATGTGGTAATCCTAATCACATAGCTATGCATTGTAGGAGTAAAACTAAAATTCCTATAATAGAGACTGCACCTTCAAAGACAATAAAAGATAAATCACCTGTAAAAAGGTCAAATCATATTTGCATTAACTATGAAAAATCTAAGCTTGGCAGTCTCTCACAAAAAGGTAGCAAGACTAGTGATTGTCCAATTAAAGTCAAAAATGCTAAAAGACAATCAACTCAATCTTAGTCAAGTCTTGATTCTATAACTAGTGAGAAAGGACCCAAGAAAGTTTGGGTCCCAAAAATTTCTAACTAGTTACTCATTACTGTGCAGGGCAAAAAGAAGAAAACATGGTACTTGGACAGTGGCTGTTCAAGGCACATGATTGGAGACAAGTCTATGCTAAAACAGTATGAAGAGAAAAGTGGCCCAAAAGTCACTTTTGGAGATAACAGCAAAGGCCATACCAAGGGTTATGACAGTATTGAGCATGGAGATGTCATCTTCACTGAAGTAGCACTAGTTGATGGCTTAAAGCACAATTTACTGAGTGTGAGTCAACTATGTGATAAGGGATTCAATGTCACTTTCAAAGAAGATCAATGTTTGGTGTGTGACAAAGAATCTAATAATGTGATATTGACAGGGAAAAGAAAAGGAAATTTGTATGTTGCAAACCTTATCTCTTCCTCTGATCAAATCACATGTCTCTACAGTAAAGCTTCAACTGATGAAAATTGGCTTTGGCACAAGAAGCTTTCCCACTTAAATTTCAAAAATATCAACAAGCTAGTGAGGAAAGGATTGGTAGCTGGCATTCCACAATTGGAGTTTACACAAGATGGATTGTGTGATTTATGCCAGAAAGGGAAACAAAGAAGTGTATCATTCAAAAGCAAACCAACAACATCAATCACTGACCCTTTACAGTTACTACACATAGATTTATTTGGTTAAGTGAATGTGATGTCTATCTTAAGAAATAGATATGCTTTGGTTATTGTGGATGATCACATGAGGTATACTTGGGTAAAATACCTCCATACAAAAGATGAAGCTATTCAATTGATAATTGATCATGTCAAGAAGATAGAAACTGAGTCAGGAAAAATAGTAAGGGTAATAAGGAGTGACAAAGGAACATAATTCAAGAATACCCAAGTTATTGAATTCTGCACTGAAAAAGGAATAATTCACCAATTCTCTGCTCCAAGAACCCCTCAACAAAATGGAGTTGTTGAGAGGAAAATAGGACCCTTATTGAAGCAGCAAGGACTATGTTACAAGAAGCAAAACTTCCTACATATTTTTGGGAAGAAGCTATTAGCACATCTTGCTTTACACAGAACAGATCCTTGATAAACAAAGCATACAACAAAATACCTTATGAATTGATGACTGGGAAAAAACCAACTCTCAAGTTTTTACATGTGTTTGGTTGTAAGTGCTTTGTACTGAGAGACTCATCAGAGACAAGAGGAAAATTTGACAACAAGTCTGATGAGGCAATCTTCTTAGGTTATTCTCTATCAAGCAAGACATACAGAGTATATAATTTAAGAACAAAGGTCATTGTGGAATCAATACAAGTTGTATTTGATGACAGAAAAATTCCAGGAATGATTGGACAAGGATTGTATGAACCTCTCAGTTTTCAGAATGAATTGGATGCATGTGAATATTCATCAGAGACTAATGAAAAACCCCAAGATAGTAATGATCCCTACATAATTGAGGGGGAGTTAACAGTTGTGCATGAAGTACCAAGGACTAATACTCTAACAGAGACTAAAGTATTAGATGAAACACAAGAAACTAGTGACATTAGTGAACCATCGGAGACTAATGGTTCACCAGGGACTAGTGTCACTGATGCATAATCGGAGACTATCTTGACACCAGGGACTATAGAGATAAACAACTCAGGGGGAGCTAATAATGAACAAGTCAATGGTTTAGGGGGAGCAGTCTCTGATCATGAAGCTAGATTGGACAACATCAATCTAGAAAATGAAGCTTCCACTTCAAGGTCAAATCTGCCACGTGCGATTCCATGGTTGAGAGACCATACATCAGATTTGATCATAGGAAGAATAGAGGATGGAGTCAAGACTAGAAGTGCAACTCAAAATGAATGCTTATATCTCAGTTTTCTCTCCAAGATTGAGCCAAAGAAAATTGAGGAAACACTTCAAGATCCTGACTGGATAATTGCCATGCAAGAGGAGTTAAACCAATTCACAAGAAACAAAGTCTGGAGACTGGTACCCAAACCAAGGAATAGATCAATAATTGGTGCCAAATGGATTTTCAGAAATAAATTGGATGAAACTGGTACAATTATAAGGAATAAAGCAAGACTGGTTGCAAAAGGATATTCTCAAGAAGAAGGAATAGATTATGATGAAACTTTTGTACCAGTAGCAAGACTTGAAGCAATCCGAATCTTCTTGGCTTTTGCAGCCTACAAGAACTTCAAGGTGTACCAAATGGATGTCAAAAGTGCTTTCTTGAATGGAAAATTGCAAAAGGAAGTCTATGTTTGCCAACCCCCAGGTTTTGTGGACTCCAAACTTCCAAATCATGTCTACAGGTTAGACAAAGCACTTTATGGCTTAAAACAAGCACCAAGAGCCCGGTATGATACTCTATCTCAATTTTTACTTGAAAATAAATTTGTTAGAGGTATCATAGATAAAACTTTATTTTATAGAAAACAAGAGTCTGACATTATACTTGTGCAAATATATGTAGATGATATTATATTTGGTTCTACAAATGAAAAACTCTATGAAAAATTTGCAAAACTAATGCAGTCTAGATATGAAATGAGTATGATGGGAGAATTAACATTTTTCTTAGGATTGCAAATAAAGCAATCAACTGATGAAATTTTTATCAGTCAGTCCAAGTATATCAAACACTTATTGAGAAAATATGATTTGGTTGATTGTGTATCTGCAAAAACACCCATGCCTACTGCCACTAAGCTAGATAAGGATTTAAAAGGAAAGAAAATTGATATTACTAGCTATAGAGGCATGATAGGCTCTTTGTTATATCTAACTGCAAGTAGACCTGATTATGTGCTAGATTTCAAGCTGATCCTAGAGAGTCACATTTGATTGCTGTAAAAAGAATACTCAGATATCTAAAGGGTACCCCAAACCTTGGTTTATGGTATCCCAAAGAATCTGATTTTAAACTAATTGGTTATTCAGATACTGACTATGCAGGTTGCAAGCTTGACAGGAAAAACACAAGTGGAAGCTGCCAACTTCTTGGAGGTAGAATTGTTTCTTGGTTTAGCAAGAAACAAAATTTAGTTTCTACTTCAACAACAGAAGCTGAATACATTACAGCTGGGAGTTGCTGTGCTCAAATCTTGTGGATCAAGAATAAACTCCTAGACTATGGTATGTCATTATCCAAAATTCCAATCTTTTGTGATAATACAAGTGCCATAGCTATAACAAAAAATCCAGTGCAACATTCAAGAACAAAACACATAGATATTAGATATCACTTCATAAGAGAACATGTAAGTGAAGGAAATATTGAATTGCACTGGGTTACAACTGATAAACAACTTGCAGACATATTCACAAAACCTTTAGATGAATCTACATTTACTAGATTAGTCTGTGAGTTAGGAATGTTGAATTATGTCTCTAAAAATTGATTAAAATCTGAGAAAACAAGTTGTTTAGTTGTGAGAAGCTAGAATTTAATTTCTAGTTTGAAGCTGCTCTTAATTGACAGAATTTTAGAAGCTAGAATTCAATTTCTAGATTGCAGCTGTTCTTGTGAACATAAATTTTAGTAGCTAGAATTTAATTTCTGGTTCAAGCTATTTTAATAAAACAGAATTTTTGAAGCTAATAATCATTAACTTGATTGTTGGAAATGTTTTGAAAAACAAAATTGTAGCAGGGACTACATTTTCTTTGTCCTTGAAAGCTTAAGGGAAAGAGACTATTTTAGTCCCCGACTAAATAAAAAATGAACTATCGGAGACTACCTTAGTCCCCGACAGTGTTTTTGATTAGTCCCTGACTAAATAAAAAATGAACTATTGGAGACTACTTTAGTCCCCGACAGTGTTTTTGATTAGTCCCCGACAGTGTTTTTGATTAGTCCCCGACTAAATCAAAAATGAACTATCGGAGACTACCTTAGTCCTCGACAGTGTTTTTGATAGGTCCCTGATTAAATCAAAAATGAACTATCGGAGACTACCTTAGTCCCCAACAGTATTTTTGATTAGTCCCTGACTAAATCAAAAATGAACTATCGGAGACTACCTTAGTCCCCGACAGTGTTTTTGATTAGTCTATGACTCAATCAAAAATGAACTATCAGAGACTAATCGGGTCTAGTCTCTTATGAGTGAACAAACCAGAGATTAGGGTAATCTCCGATCGAGGGTAATCTGGTAGTTACTCATACCCATGATTGAAAACGGTTCACTATCTTTTGAATTGCAAACGTTTCTAACACTTTGTAAAAGTAAATTCAAACACCTTTGCAATCACAATCTATCAAGCTTTGAAATTATTTTCTCTCTACAAACACTCTGCAATTTAACCTTTTTTCAAAGAATTTCTTCACAAGTTCACACAGATCTATTCAATAGCGGCCAAAACAATATGCTTTAAGTTCAACCTTTGTTCAAATCTTCGGGCCTTTCTCCCTTAATCGCTCACCTAGTGAGGAGCGTACCTCATCAGTTCATTAAACTTTGCCTCGTACTTGTCCACTGTAATGGATCCTTGCTTTAGATTTAGGAACCTTAGTTTCACTGCATTGGAGATACTAAAGGGGTAAAATTTCTTCCTAAACTTCTGGGTGAACAGTTCCCAGGTTATCACTGTGTCGGTGTTCTTTGCAGCCTCCCTTTTTGTTAGTTTCATCCTCTTGGCACCTTTCCACCAATGGTTGGCTTCCTCTTTCAGCATGAAAGCCGCATACTTAGTCTTGCAATCTTCTGGTACGTCTACCAAGTCGAAGGCTTTCTCGATTTCCTACAACCAATATTGTGCTACAGTAGGTCCTCCTTTCCCATCAAAGGTCGGCCTCCCATTCCCAATGCCGAGACTGCACACGTGTCTCTTCAATGCGGCACGCGCAGTGAGTACTCATCTGCTCCAAACGTGTCATGGTTGGATTTGTCATTGTTGTCGGGACCATCAGTGGATGCATCTCCAATGCCAGTAGATGGTACAGGCTCTGAGTTAACCAAAAGGAGGATCACCATGCTGATGCGGCTGTGTGAAACCTTTAAATAGTGGTAGCCTGTCATCAAACAGTCATGGTATGAGCTGCCAAGCGATGGTGGACTTTTGCATCATAATTTCTTACCATCTCATCATGGGATGGCGCTGCTGCTTGCGATGGGGACGAGGCAGGTCTCGGAGTGTCACATTTCGTTTGAGGGGCATCTTATGTCGTAGCATAGTCATGGCTGGGACAATGGCATACCATGTTCTTCTATGCTGTGTAGTGAATGAACGACCCACGACAGACAGTGGAGGGTCCTGCCTCATATGACTGCGTTGGAGCAAGGCTGGGGCCCTCGTATACTGGCGATGGTGAGTGCCCGACCAGCAATGCAGTGGTGAACAACGTAGACTCCATGCTAGGCTCCTCTTCCTCGTCGGATGAGATGTCTACTCTAAGAAAATGAATAGGGGATCTAGAGCAATCTTTGACCATCTATAGAAAGCATTCCAAGTTAGAAATATCTAAACTTCACAATACACAATGCATGAAGTGGTATTTCTATTGTGTGCTACATTTGTTTCAGTCTTATCTTCCCTTAGCAGCTTCTACCCTTAAAGGTGTTCAACAACTTTTGTTTCTAACATAAGCCTTAATCCTTAGCCCATTAACCCATCCTAGTACTTCATTTCTAGCGTCAAATCCTTAAATTCCTTTACTTGAGTAATTTTGGGACATACCGCAGTATTCCCTACTCCTGGATGCAGTTTACGGGCAGTGTTTTTCTTACGAATCACTTCCGGCCATAACTGGGCTGTGACGACCCCTAAAATCCCTTATCGGACCAGGGCTTCGTCAAGAGAAGGAAAATATAACGTTACATCCATTCATAGTATAAATTCTGGTAAAAGAAAATAGTGGCGAGTTATTGCAACTCAAACTATTACATTATCAGCGGAAGCTAAACCATTTATAAATTATAGTTCATAACATTACAACTTCAAAATATCTTCTTTCCTTCCTTCTATAGTGGCCACCCAAAAAGTGGTCGAAAACTTAGTAGCCAATCATCTTTGCTTTCCCTTTATCAGAGGGTTCAACCTTTGTACCCTGCCTTGCAAGACATTAAGTTCAACAAGAATGAGCGATTTACGCCCAACAAGTATATAAACAAATTGGGGAAACATAACTGAAATGTTAATAGGGATTCAATTATGTTGAGAGGCTCAGTGGAACAATACTAATGCCTCAGAAATCTTTGAAGAACTTTGAGGATCACTGATGATAAACAACGTGTGATCTTCCTTAAAGAAAGACAGGTATTCACCCGTGTACATCTTTCACAAAATATCCATCGGAGGCTAAAGTCGTTGGATCAGCTAACCATACGGTGTACAGTTGTCCTAATTGTGACCGCATGATCCCTCCTTGTGTGAATGTACATAGTCACTTAAAATTTCTCTAGGTCTAGTGACAGAACAAATCAGCACCTTCTCTTTCCTCTAGCCAACCATGTAGCTTAACCCATTTAAGGGATATATCAATCTCATTTGTTTGCACAGATATAACATTAAAGAATAACTGATAAATCAAAGTTCAGTTATATCCATGCACATTCAATCATATATCATGCTAGCGGAATTTAAAGCATAACATTCTCATTCATAAAAGCAATTGGAATATATGAATCATAGCCTTGTACGCATATCGAATCAAAAGATAATGCATTAAATTGAAATAAGCATCAGATTGAATATATATATACTTGCCTCGGTCCTTTGCACAAAATCAAATTCAATTTATTTGTGAGTGAAAGATTCTGTAAAACATGCATATCAGATGATAAATTTAATACTTTGGTTAAAAAATATGAAAGAAAATGCATATGTGATGTCCTTAAACTTTTAAAGTCTCAAATCTGACACAAGAACCGTTGAGGTTAAATAAATAATCAAAACATCTTATTTGAGAAAATATTATTTATAGTTTTCAAAGACAAACTACGCATCAGTGGATAGACATTAAAGCATAATAGTGGTCGCCAGGGTTTACGAATGACCATCGGAAGGTAATCCAACCATCAGTGGATAATTTGCTACGTCAGGGAATAGTTAGTCATCAGGGGATGACTGGTCATCGATGGATAAACTACCTATCAGGGGATGCCTCACCCATCAGGGGATAGGTTTTGACAATCAGGGGATAATCTCTCGGCTATTAGGGAATAATTCACCCGTCAGGTGATAGTCATCAGGGGATGACTTACCCATCAGGGGATAGATTTGTTCATTGCCGAACTCGTCGGGTGGTAACTTTGACTATTGCCAAACTCTCTTGGTTGTCAGGGGATGATTTTGTTCACCGCCAAACTTGTTAAGTCATCACTGAACTCATTAGTGGATAATTTGTCCAACGCCAAACTCCTCGGAGAAAAGTTGTTCAACGCTGAACTCGATAAGTCATCACTAAACTCCTTAGGGATTAAGAAAATTTCCTTCATTGGAGACTAACAGTTTTAGCCTATCAGAGACTAACAGTTTTAGCCTATTAGAGACTAACAGTTTTAGCCTATCAGAGACTAACAGTTTTAGCCTATCAGAGACTAACAGTTTTAGCCTATCAGAGACTAACAGTTTTAGCCTATCAGAGACTAACAGTTTTAGCCTATCAAAGACTAACTGTTTTAGCTTTTCAGAGACTAATTGTTTACTATCGGAGACAAACTTGGAATCTCCAAGGGACTATTTATACGGTCAGAGACTAACTCCAACCCTTCGGAGACTAAGTTACAACCTGTCTCAGATACAATGGTGTCTTCCTCATTCCTCCATGGGTGACATTCTCAACCATGACCATACATAGGTCAAATCTCATCATCCTCTCAGTCATTCATAACATCTCTTGGGGTCTACTAGCTCTTATAAACACAGTTTAGGGTTCAAAACTCAGGTTGAAGAGTACTCAAGCATGGTGTTGTAACTACTAATAAAAGAAATGTTTGGTAATTAAAGGTTTGTCTACCAGGTGGTTGTCAACATTCTTACACTCATCTTGGATAGCTTTTGAAATAAAAAGGCATTAACCCCAGGTGTTAAAAGCATGCATTAAATCATACTTTTGGAAATGAATGAAAAAGGTATTAAACGTGGCATGTATAACAGAACAAAAGTGTAAGAAACAGAGCATGATTTTAATGTAATGCTCTTATCTCCTTGGCTACAAAGAAGTAGTTAAAAGCTTGAGTTGTTCTCCCAAAAATAAAGTTGCTTTGAAAGTGAACCTGGACTTGGTGGTATACTGTATAGAAGATTTATGAAAGTGGGGCTAGGGTTGTACTCCAAGGATATATATATATCTCACTTGCCAAACAACAAGGGTCGTTGGATGATTTGGAGTTAGATTTCAGCCGTTGGCTGTGAAAAGAAATAAGAAGCTTTAGAAAGAAGTGATTGGTGAGAAAGGGTGGATGCAACGGCTGCTAACATTAGTCGGTCATTTATCATAGCCCACTCTAATGTACTATTGGAGGTGATATACATTAATTACTCTTGTCTCACAACAGTCTTGGTTCAAAAAGAGTACTGTAGCCTTTACTCATTCACACTCGTGTGCTTTCATCCACGTGAAAACATACACATACACTTGAATAAAACAATCTTTTAAATACTTGTGCTAAAAATACATTTAAAACCTTTTGGACATCACACTTCCATTGAACTTTCATTTAAAATATGAATTCATCATTCATACCAAAAAGAGAAATTAAACCTTCATACATAAAATAAATAAATCACAAAATAAATTAATCATATAACAAAACTCATTTAAAATTTTTGGGTTCTCACAAAGCAAGTATGAGCAACAAGAGCTCAACAAGTAATATAATATAGGACATTTAAAATAAATCTGGATATGAAAATAGTTCAAAATATCATAAAATATCGAGAAAATACTAAGATCTCAACTATTGGATCTAGATGGGGAGGATCCATAACTTTAGATAGAAGAAATATTGGCAATATCATGCCCGTGAAATGAAGAAATAAGAAATCAACATACTCGTCGGTATTAAACTTGACTATCACCAAACTCTCTTGGCTGTGAGGGGATGATTTGTTCATCACCTAACTTGTCGATAATCTATTTGACTACCACCAAACTCACTTGGCTATCGCCAAACTTGTCGCCTAACTCATTTGGCCATCGCCAAACTCAGTTAGCTGTCAGAGGATGAGTCTCGGCCATCAGGGGGTGGCTCTCGGCCATTAGGGGATGGGTTTCAGAGTATATTTATCCTCCGATAGCTAAAATACTCATTAGAGACTAACATGTTTTGCCTATTGGGGACTAACATGTTTTACTCATCAGAGACTAACATTTTAGTCATCAGAGACTAGCAATATGAAGAATATTTTTAAGAGTATGGAGATTATCCATGTGGTTTATCTCTAATATAATTCAAGGTTTCATGCAGGTTTCTATTTAAGCTAAACGACTAAATATTGAAAACAAATAACTTGATAAAAGCTCTTAATATTTACCTGGTAAGCTTCCGATACTGCAAAACAAGCGATAAGAATATTATCGTGGGTTTAACAAGTTTATGTGTTTAAGAGAGTGTTGTGAGGAAAATGAGTAGTAGAGGTTCTCCTTATATAGGGGCTAGGAATATGAAAATATCTAAGATATTTCTTACCTAGATTAATATCGGACTTGAAATCTATTAAATTACTATAATAGGCTAACAATTACGGTTACACATAAGTATGATAAGTATGAGTTACTAATAGGTGTCAAACGGTGGTACAAGTTATTAATGACTCAGCTCTTGCAATGCTTACTCATTGAAGATAATTTCAACACCTATAATGCTTACTCATTACGGGGTTATTACTCAGTCTTTTTCTCGTAATAGCAATAGTAACAATTCATATAAATTAAGTTGGGAAATATTATTATTATTATTTTTTACCAGAGTTAATTTTAATAGTAATAATATTAAAAATTATTTCTTTTGGTAATTTTGAAGAAATAATTTCTTATATACACAAATAAATTTGACCAAATTTATTTATTAGCAATCTTAATGTTATAATAGTAATTACCTAAATCCGGGGTATTACAATTAAACTCAAGGCATTAAGTGTGTCATTTTCTTTATAATTTAATATTTGTTTTTTTGATCAATTAGTAAACTATAAGAGACAAATCACTATTTGAGCATGATCATGCATTTCATAATTCTACTCATTCAGGAGGCCCTAGAATATCACTCCTAATATACATAAGAGGGGAAAATCCCATCTAGATCATTTACATTTCTCACACGACTCATAATATAGCCAACAATATATCTTTATGGTCCATTCGGTTAAGGATGACTTTTGGGCATATTGAACTATATGAATACTCGTGTTGAAATGTAACGACTTCAGGTTGAAGGACCATTGAATCATTGTCAGTATGAGAATATCTTATAACACTTCACTTGCATGTAGAATTCTCATGGTGGGTCAATCGAGTACATTTTTCTCCAACATGTACTTATGTGTTGACTTGATATCTCATATATCTATCGCCAATGAGATTTGGTCATCAGTCAACCCACATACTAGTCTCAATGTATCATTGTTGTCCCATTAATAATAATACTTGACTAGTGATGTTTAAGAATATTGATACATTTTGCAACTATATGATCTCATGTTCCAAGTCACATACTTGAACCAATATAGTCTCTATTCATTATTTTAGGGACATTTATTATCTTAACAATTATATCACACGATCAATTGAAGCTTAATAAAATAAACATTATTTATTAAATCAAAATATAATTACAAGTGCGCCATGACAATTATCGAATAATTGGCTCCTAGGGCATGCACTCCAACACTTTTGCCTTTTCTTCTATCAGCATATAGCTTCTAGACTTTGTTAACTATTTCTTCAGCCTTTTTTTATTGCCCCCCTTGCTCATCAACAGGGATTGTACATTCAACCACGAAATCCGCTAGGGCTTGCGCCTTTATGGCCGGACGCAACTTGTAGATGATGTCGAACACACCAAGCTGGACCACCCAATTGATCATCCTCACACTCGCTTAGGGACTATGGATTATCCTTAACGGTTGATCCAATAACACTATTATAGAAAGAACTTGAATATAAGGCCTTAGCTTCCAAGCGGTTACTACTAAAGCCAAGGAAAACTTTTACATCCTATGATAATTAGTCTCAGCCCCATGTAAGACCTTATGAACATAGTAAACGGGTCTTTGGAGCTTCTCATCTTCTCGACCCAATATTGAACTAACTGCCACCTCTGAAATGGCTAAGTATAAATATAGGATGTCTCCTTCCTCGACTTGGTAAGGAAGGGAGGAGAAGTAAGGTAATCCCTTAGCTCCTTAAAGGATTTTTGACACTCATGTGGCCATTGGAAATCTTTTACTTTCATTAAAATGATAATGAAAGGCAAACACCTATCTCTTGACAATGACACCAATCTTCTAAGGGCCGCAACCCTACCAGTAAGTTTTTGGACCTCTCTAACATTCCTTGGGGGAGTCATATCCAAGATTGCCTTGATCTTATCAGAATTAGCTTCTATGCCCCTCTGTGATACCATGAGACCAAGGAATTTCCCTGAGGTTACCCCAAAAGCACAGTTTGAAGGGTTTAACTTTATCTTGTACTTTCTTAAGATCTTGACGAACTCAACTAGATCCACAACATTGTTTTCTCGCTTCAGGTCCTTAACTAGTATATCGTCTACATAGACCTCCATGCTCTTCCCTAAGAGGGGTCTAAAGATTTTGTTTACTAGCCTTTTGTAGCTGACTCTGGCGTTCTTGAGCCTAAATGGCATCACGACGTAGCAATAAAGTCCTTCATCAGTGATAAAAGACATAGTAGGGATTTCCTCCGGCTCCATCCTTAATCTGATTATACCTACTAAAAGCATCCATGAAACTTAAAAGTTCATGGCCAGCGGTAACATATATTAGAAGGTCAATCCTCAGAAGGGGATGACAATCCTTTGGGCAAGCGTCATGTAGATCTGTGAAGTCTATGTAGATCCTCCATTTCCCATTGGCCTTCTTCACCATAACCGAATTTTCCATCCATTCGAGATATTTAATCTCTTCAATCAATTCGCCTCTAATAGTTTTCCCCCTTCTTTATTAATAGCTTTTTGTCTCTCTAGAACGAAAGACCTCTCCTTTTGTTTGATCGGCTTTCTCTTAGGATCTTCTTCAACTTATGCGTTATAACTTCTTGGTCTATCTAAGGCATGTCTAATGCCGACCTTGCAAAGATATATGTGTTCTTCCTTAAGAAAGAAACGAATTTCTTCTCAATTTGGGGTTTACTTGTGAACCCACATAGGTTACCTTATCAAAATCTACATCACTAAGAGGGATTGCCTCAAGCTCCTCCACTGGCTCAGCCCTTTGCTCTTGCACTTCATCCCTTGTGTCCAAGGACTCTGTGGGCATCACTTGCCCACCTTCTCCACTAATTTTGAGCCTCATCATGTAGCAAGTACAAGCTTGTATTTGATCTGCCTTAATTACCCTACTCCATTTGCTATTGGAAATTTCAACTTAAGATGGAAGTTGGAAGGAATGGCCTTGAACAAGTTCAAGGTAGTCCTACCAAGGATGATATTATAAGACGATAGTGCTTTTACTACCAAAAAGGTACCCATCATGGTAGCATACTTTAGCTCCTCGCCAAGAGTCACAAGTAACATAATAACTCCTTCGATCTTTATCTCCACTCTAGTGAACCCGTAAAGGGGGATTGGTGATGATGTCAATTGACTATCTTCATAGTCCATGTCCTTAAACGCTTAATACTATAAGACGTCGACACTCCTCTCACTATCCACCACGCCTCTATTCACCAAAAATTTCCCCACAGTCATCTCTATGACCAAAGTGTCATCACAGGGGTACTTTACTCCTTCCAAGTCTTCATTAGTGAAAGTGATGGATTACTCTATCTTTTCCTTGTTCGAGGGAGCCTCCACAACTAAAAATCCCCTGGCATATGCCTTTCTCAGCTAGTTAGTAATCCCTCTGGCCGTTGGGCCTCATAACATAACATTAATTACCCCTTGTCGAGGCTAATTATCCCCTTCTTGGTTCTTCGAACGATCGTGCCTATCCCTTTCTCTTTTTCTTCATGGCTCAGCTCATTCTCGTTAGACATACCAAGCTAGTTTCCCTCTTCTTATGAGAAATTCAGTCTCATCTTTAAGTTGTCTGCAATCATTGGTGTCATGCCCATGGTCCTTGTGAAACCGACAATATTGTGATGCATCCCTCTTGGACAGATCTATCCTCAAATGCTTTGGCCACCGAACATACGGCTCAGAAGCAATCTCCATAGAAATTTGACTATGTGTTGATTCAGCGGGGTGCACTCGCTGAACTTTTGGCTTCTTTACAGGGTCTTAAGCTTTTGGATCATCTCATTTTCTCTTCTTATCATCCTTTTATATAACATCCTTAATAAGCGATTCATCCACCACCATATACTTCCCAACACGATCTTGTAATTCGTTCATAGAGATTGGTTATGGCTATACCCTAGTCCATATTGGAGGTGCCATTAGTCAAGCCGACTATTGCTATATCTCTTAAACCTTCATTGTCCCATTATCAAACATTCATAAGGGAGGCTAAACTTCTTGCATGGGTTTTTCCTTCAATGAACTAATTCAAAAATATCTGAGTTATTTGTCCAAAAGTGCTAATTGAGGTTGGAGAGAGTTGCCTATACCACTCCTGAGTCGGACTGTTCAAGGTTTGATGGAATGCCTTGTACTTGATGGCATATGATGGGTTAAGGAGTAACAAAGTAGCCTTGAATTATTGCATGTGGTTGTTTGGATCACCAATTCCATCGTATTTCTCAACTATAGGCATCTTGAATCCATCGGGAAAGGGTTCATCCATGATAGCCTTAATGAACGGTGGGGCTACAGCCCTATAAATAACTGTCGGTCCTCCTGCTTGAGTGTGTAGTGGTGGCACGACAAGGGGATGATTTTCTTCCCCCATGGCTGAAAAGCTCTTTGTTCAGGACGTTGTTGAACTTCTCTTTCGATAGCTTCCTCAATGACATCATTATTTTGTAGGGGCTGAGAGTTAACAGATGGTTGTCGACCTCGGCCTCTTTCATACTTATCAAGCATCTGTTGTATCTAAAGGAGGCTTTCACCCAACTCCTCATACTATTCTTGACGAGTAGGATTTTTTTTCTCCTTCTCTCATAAATTCTCTCTCTCAAATCTTCATGGGGGATCAATATTGGGTCTCGGGACCTTCTCCATCTATCGATGTCTTGACGGAGATCCCTTGGATTCTTTCTATCATTATCCTTGGATCCAGATTTGTCATCGTAAGGACCACTAGGAGTCCTCTACTAATCTCTTTGGGCTCGATTCTGGCCCCATTCTTCTTCTTGAGGGAGTTAGGGTGCAACTTGTTGTTGTTCAAGGTTGTTATCCTTTCTCTTTCTCCTAGGGGGAGAGCTGGCATTCCTAATTATGTTTCTGGATCAGGATGGGTGGACTGTCCTCGAGTAGTAGATCTAGTGGTCACCATTTCTTTTGTTCATTTCTCATAGACAGTGCCGATGATGAATTGTATTCTCACCGTTACCCAGTAGAGGTATTGTCCATATTGACTATGTAGTGGTTGACTTTCACGATTTTGTCCTTAGAAGAAAAGGGCCCTCATGGGAGAAAGATGGTACTACCAATGGCAAGTTCCTAGACTATCTAGTCGATGTGGTAGAATACCACCCAACATAATCCCCTAGCAAGGGGCTTGGGAAGCCGAAGGCCCGTTTATAGGCAGCCCTTTTGTTTGGTTCCCACAGATGTCACCAATTTGACTTGTCAACAATATGTATCTATGGTTAGGGTTCTAAATCAACACTAATGTGGAAAAAATCTTGACCACGAATTGAATGCGTAAAGAAACGTGCAAGAAAATCTTTCGAGAGTGTGGGGTTTCGACCCTTGGAAGACCTTCCAGCATGATAAATAATATATCTCTAACAGAGCTAAATAACAATGAAGATTGGCTAAAAAGTGCGTACTTGGAATGAAAGTAGGATCCTCCTTTTATAATAGCAAAATCATAGGCAGAGTCTCACTAGAATTGTCTACCTCGTATTTATCTTTAACCTCTCTTACTTGGAGATTAAGTTTGTCGCTTGATTTATTGAACCAAGACAACCTTGTAGCCCTAGAATTCCTACACAGGAATCGACCCAATTAATAACACTTGGCTTTATTTAATATTCACATTTATTATTTGGAGTCATGGGCCTACCCATAACATGTAGGATTATAGGAGTTTCCCTATATTATCTTTTCCCTAGCAGTAGTTTTTTCATGTAGGATATGTTTAAACATTTCGAAAGTTGTGCACGAAGGAAAACGACAATATTCTGGTATGGCTGAACATTATAAATCTTAATTATTTGAGGCAGAAAAAACACGTGGTAATTCTATGAAGTTATTGATGTATTTGGAATATTATTTGGTTGGAAATGTTTTTGGTAATGACAGGTAAGTTATTTTGCTAGGTAGTGATTAAACAATTTATAAAGAAATTCTATGTAGTTATTGATGTATTTGGAATATTGTTTAGCAAGAACTGTGCTATTTGATACAACACAATCACTTCCGGAAAGAGGTGTGGTTGTTGCTGTATATTTTTTTTTATATAATTAAAAGATAAATTTCGATGAAATATTCGGTATAGAATAGGATTATTCCATCATAAATTTTAAGTTTAAAATAATTAATTCCGACAGATTCCTTTGGAAAAATTATTTCCAATGATTGTATTTTTGGGGAAATTTTTACAAGGAATTTTTGTTGGAAGTAAGCTTATTAATAATTTATCTCCTATAGAATAAACTTATTTACGACGAAATATTCTTCCAAAATAAGTCTTTTTGCTTGTGGTGAGAATTGTTTGGGATAAAACCATTAATTTTTTGGCTTTTGATATACAAATAAAGATGCGAATCAGATAAAATTATGTATGGAACTGATGGGGCTTGGATAGGAAGGAAAGATTATCACAATTAATGAAAAACTCTGAACAAATAGATCGAAGAAAAAAGATAAAATACGATCACAGTTCAATTTTAATTATAATAATTCAGGTCATAATTTTAAGTACTTATACCACCTATTTAATACCACAATCATACTTCATTTGTTCTATTTCATATGTAGTATTTGTCATTTTTACTTATCTAGATCTATATAATTTTAAAACAAAATATTAGATGAAAATCTCAAAACTTATTTTTCTATATATATTACTCTCAAATGCTGCAAAATGATAATATTAAATTTAGATTTTAATAAATGTATAGTTTTCCGGATGACAAATGATAATTACGCATCCTATATAGTATTTGGCCATATTTTGTATTCATATTGTGTGAATCTTCATTCGTTCTAAGGAAATATTTGAGTTTAAATTAATTTTCATCGTTATTTCAAGACTTACACTTTGGTATGTGTTTTTGAGCTTGTTTTGTATGTATTTATTCATGAATAAAAGCTTGAAAGTACCAAAGGATGGTTGAATAAATAAAAGAATCAAGTTTAGAACTCAAAATTAAAGTGTTATTAAAGATTTGAAACTGATGTTTAGGCATTAGCACAAGCATGGTCATGTATGTTGCTATGTTAGTCAATCAGGAAGTTAATTGTGCTTCAGACATGTGCTTCAGGAAGTTAATATTAGTTTCAATGTCTCCTGTACGCGATTTACACGAATTTATGTTTTCTTACTCAACTTTTATAATAGTTTTTTTATTAAAATTAGATTTCTACTAAACTTTTAAGGGGCATATAAATCCATGTTCCCATTAGATTATAACATCTTTTACATACTTTGACACCTACGTAGAAATAATGGGAGAAGATCAACTCTAGTTCATCTTCAACATTGGGTTTGGTATTTGAATTAAATTTTCTTCTTCTACTATTTTTGTCTTTAATTTACTTTTGTTAGGGCTATGAGGTAGACATTATGTTTAATTATTTATTGTGTTCTTCTCTATGAAATATAGGATTTTGTATTGTGGGCTATTTGTACATGATTTTAATACTTTGAGTGCGTCATGTCTACTTATATGATTATAAATTGTGCTATTGGGATCGAGAGGAGATGTTACACATATACTTTGAGTGTCTGACCACCACTTATATGAATAAATCATAAAGTGATTTAACCATCAATTATAGTATCAAATAAATTGTGAGAACCAGTTTGAAGTCCTTGAAGTAGAAAATGAAATACTAGAGTAGTTCTTTTAGATTTTTTTATTTTTATTTTTTGGCAAAATTATTTCTAAAACTAACCTAATACTCACTCATCTTGCTCTCTCAATTCTCACGCCGATGAGATTTGATTTTTTGACCTTAAGGTTTCTGCTCTAACCACTTGAAACTAACTACAACCTCAAGGAGTTTTTAAGTTCTCACAATTACCTTGTACTCCTTCCAACACAAACCTATGTCTTGTTTAAATAACCATGTAAGAAGCAATTTAACCATACTCTTTTTAATTTTCCGTTTTAATTTCAAACAACTATACCTTGTCATTCGATTACGCAAAATCTCGTACCATGTCCTTATAGTAAATTCAAATTGGTGAGGTTAATCATATACCGCTACATCTTATATTTCGAATACCATTATTCATCAAAGTTAATCATCACAACTTAAAAATGAATATTAATTTAGACATTAATTAATTCCTCCTTTTCCCTATAACTACTTTGAATAAATGTAAGCCCAAATTACAAGAACAAAATCAAATAAAATTTAATAATCAACATCACTATTATCAGGAGGCTACTAGTTTTGGTTTGTTGTAGATAGAGAAATTAGATATGCTTTTATAGTAGGTACGGTGTTACAAATGACTTCGATGAATGAATGGCCAATATTTATTTATTAATTTAATTTTACTTTTTTGTCTCAGTTACACGGACCGTAAAACCAACTGTAATAACCGAACATAGAATAATGTGTTTATTAGTTTTGTAATGAAATGATTAATGAAGTAGAACTAAAGTTGTATTCGAAATTAAATGTTAATAAATACAAAACTTGTGCATACTTTGAAATTGAAGAGAGGTACAACTTGACGGTGAATGAATTAATCTCTATCTATTGGATGTACATTATTCTCATACCGGTGGTATACTTTGCTCATGCCTGAAAAAGTTACCAGGGTCAACCTTAGATTTGACTTGAACCAACCTGTCAAAATTATTGTTGAAGTACTTTTTACCCCATTTGCTTGCACTTTCATAACTTATGGGACCTTTCAAATTATTCTTTCCCAAGTCAAGATCATCATAATTATAATAAGCTGTTCTCGGATTCTTGGTGGAGTACGGTGTCAAGTATTTGTACAAGCCTCTAATCCATTTCAAAGCCTTGGTTTGGTCTTTATCCATAGAAACCCTCATGTACATCATGTACAAAGTTCCAGCTCTATGTGGGAATGGAATTGCGGATTCTGAAATCTCGGCCATCTTTCCGCCGTAGGATGTGAAGATCATGTTTGTTGATAGTGGCTCAGTTTGGAGAAACCTTTCCCATATCCCTTCAAGACCTTCTCTGGAAATTGGTTTGTCAACAAAGCCAGATTTTCCTTTGAATGGAATCTTGTATACAGTTCTGTTGAGCAGTCCCTCAAGGGGTGCATCAGCTGGAAATAGTGAGAAAAGCAGCACAGACTGAACATAACTAACTTCAACACAATCTGATCTGACCAATCCTAACTCTGGAAACCTTTTTTGCATCATTGAAACTACTTCATCTGCTCTTCCAAGGTATAAAGAGACAAATCTCAGCCGCACCGTTTTACCAGATTTAGTATTTGTGGAAGCAGAACCATCATTATCTAGTACTGTTTTACTGATTTGATTGGGTAAATCCGTAAAGATAGTGTTGGCTACCACTCTAATTTCAACATCGTGAGGTAGATCATAGGCTATTGTTTGCCACTTGTACATAATGTCGGTTGCATTTTGCTCCAGTGTTCTGTCAACTTCGAAAACAGTGACAATCTCGGGCACAGAAACTAACTTTAACTTCCACGAGACAATGACCCCAAAGCTTGAACCTCCACCTCCTCGAATTGCCCAAAAGAGATCTTCACCCATGGATTTTCTATCGAGAATGTTTCCATTAACATCTATTAAGATGGCGTCGATGACATTGTCAGCCGCAAGACCATATTTTCGTCTCAACGTGCCATACCCTCCACCACTAATGAGTCCTCCTGCTCCAACTGCAGACCATATTCCAGCTGGAAATCCTAGAGTTTTGCTCTTCTGAGCAATTGAATAGTAAAGTTTTCCGAGGGTTGCGCCAGCTTGAACCCATGCAGTTTTAGATACAACGTCAACATCGATGGCTTGAAGGTTAATCATATCTAGTAACACGAATGGAACGTGTGCTACGTAGGAAAGGCCTTCGTAGTCGTTACCTCCGCTCCGAATCCTCATCTGAATGTCATGTTTCTTGGCACAATAAATGACAGTTTGGATTTGTGATTCATCCACTGGTTTGACAATGGCTAGAGGTTTAGGGGTGGTGGGTGTTTCGAAACGAAGGTTGTTAATGGGAAAATACAAGACAGATGCGTAGGAAGAGTTGTTTGGGGTGTAAATAACTTGGGATATTGAAGTGGGGTTTGGAGAAACACGTTTAAGGCATTGAACAAACTCTTCATGAGCATGATTTGCCCATGAAAATGTTGTCGAAAGAAGAACAACAAGAATGAGAAATGAATGTTGGGCATTGCAAGAAGGGATCTTCATTGTATTGGTAGCCAATATTGATGTATTCACTTTGTGATTTGATAGTTGCTATATTTTAATCTGTTCGATTAGGGGGATATTTATAGTTCTTTTCCAGAGGGTAGAACCTGTCTAAAACTACAATAAATCTGACAGCAAAAGATAGAACAGGTCTTCATTTGATTTGGTTGACAAGAGCTTTTTGACTTTCAGTGGGCCAATATAATGGCGCGTTAGAAATTTTTCAAGCCCACAAGATATTTTGTGTATCACGTTATACAAACTAATGATATGGTCGCTGTTACTCCACTTGAGTATTTAAATTTTACGAGATATGATTAACTAATTAATAATAATAATAATATTTATTCATATTACTTCACCGTTCCAAAAAAAGTGTTATATTTTAAAAAAAATTGTTTCAAAAAAGAGTTATATGTAAAAAATTTATTTACTATTTTGTTATAAATTAAAAAACTTCTGATTAAAAACTTATAAATCTTATCATAACTTAAAGATTAATAACAAATTTCATGAAATAAACTTATGACTTATTTATGAAAATCTTAATTAAAATTGCAATCTTAATATTTACAACAAATACAAATATAATTGTTCTTGTGAATGAATGGAGTATTATTATTGTTGTTATCTTCATCATTATTATTATTGTTATTTTTTTTTTTTGGCGTTATTATTCCGTGATTTCAAAACAGCGAGAAGATGAATGACCAGTGAAGGCGAATTCTTCCATTATACGGTCTTTAAATTTGAACGAGTCCATGTTTACTTTCATTTGCTTTCTCAATTATTGAATGATTAAATTCGTTTACGTTGTAGCCTATTATACAGTCTTTTTCTTCTTTTTTTTCTCTCGAACATATACAGGTCTTGGTACGTAAAAGGAAAATAAATATTGAAAACTGTATATACTACTAGCAATTTACATTAATTATCTATCATCATTAATGCTTATAGTTGAGAAAAAAACTGGTACATGCAGTTAAATTATGTTTCAACTTAAAATTATGATATTGTAAATTTTGACAATGTATAAATTATGAGATTGTACATTTTGACAATATAATTTATACTGTCAAAATCTAAAATTTTATAATTTTAAGCTGAAGCAAATAGAATTTATATATGGATTCTCATAGTTGACTTTGACACAATATTTGAAGAAAAAATATATTATGGAGCATACAATAAGAAAAAGAGTGGTAGACTAAATAAAATACGGTGGTCTTAACCCTAGAGTGCTTCAACTTCAGTGCATTACATGACTCAGGAAAAATAAATAATATTCATTGGGTTCCAAAATTAGAGATATAAGTAATACTGTTTGTAAATCTTAAAATTTTATTTGTGATACAAATTTATAAGATTGTAATGTATATAAGTTTGTATTGCAGAGTACAATTCATATATTTTATCATATTTTACTTAAAATTTTTTAAAAGTAAGAAGAATTTATTGTAATTTTAAATTATAAAATTTCACAAACTTATTTTCTGTGAATCAAAATTTATTTATAATTATGAAATGAAATGAGTAAATATTTTGGTATGAACTTGGAAGCTTTACATATATTGTTTGACCAAATCCTATTCATCGATTAGTTGAAGGCTTAGTGGAGCAAATTAGAGAGCATTAATGATTTACTTGACATGTATGGCAGTTGCGATTTAGGTACCCATCGATATCATGTTTGAAAATATATAAAACAACTCATCGTTGGTTTGATTGATCATTGATTATTTTCTCTGAAAAATTGAGGAGATCTGAATTTCGAATCTTGCAGATTAATAAAAAACCATACAAACTAGTTAATGGTTCAGTAAGTGAGTGTTTAGACAATGACGTCCTATATGACAGAAAAAAAAAAAGATAATAAAAATTATAGCGCGTCGAAATCGATAGAACAAGCAAGTTGTTGCTCCAAAAAAAAAAATGTATTGTTTTTCTTTTTAGAATAATATTTTCTTGCTATAAAAACAAGGAGCGACTTCTATTGTTTGTTTCAATAGTACACAATATTGTTGGACATAAATAATAGACAATATTAGAGAGCAATAGTGATTTACTTGACATATACATGGCAGTTGCAATTTAGGTACGCAGCTATATCATGTTTGAAGAGATTTATTAGCTTGAAAAATTAAGGAGGTTTAAGTTTCGAATTTTGCAAGTTAATAAAAAATTCTGTGTCGAAATCGACACAACAAAAAAGTTGTTGCTACTGAAATTTTTTTTGTTGTGTTTAGTTTGAGAATATTTTTTTTTTTTCTATAAAAACAACGAATGACTTGTCATGCACAATATTTTTTAATTAGTTATACATAGACAAAAAGTTCGTAAAAAAAATTGAAACTAAACGAGTCAATGATATATCAACTAGTTACATCGCCAGTCAAAATGCATTTTAATTTCTCAAGCGAGTCGCAAACTCAAGAAAGAGAGAATTGCTATCAACACTTTCACATGTTGCCATATCGACGTGTTGCATACTTGAAATACATCAAAATGGAAATAATCAAAGAGGCTACAGACCATGTCAAAAAGATGGTCGAAAAAGTATTAAAGATGGTCGCAAAATGATATGAATTAAAGATCAGAAGTGAAGAGGAGGTAGTTATGAGGTTTGCTGCATATAGTTACGTTGTATACGTGAGTTCTAAATAGTGATCTCATATTTAATAAACACAAAAAATTAACTTTATTAACTTAGATTTTTATTTTTTATTTTTTATTTTTTATTTTTTTTTGTGGTGATTGCCCAAAACAAATTATATGTTTGAAATCATGCCCACTGATTGGATAGGTTCCCATCAACCTTCACATGGATCATTTCCCACCACGTTATTTATATATCTCCAAATAATATTGATAATATGATTTGTAACCAAAACAAATACCCCGTACAAAGAATTTGTTAAATTATTTAAGGGTGTTAACTAAAAAAAATTATTTATTCAAATCATAAAATAATTTCACTGAAATTATTCAACATGCAAATAATCCAAAAAACTCATTAGACAATAATAAATAATAGCGAATAGAAGTTGTTATCAAAATTATTTTTATGCTATATAATCTGTTATCTATTACTATATAGTATTTGTTAGAGATAAATGATGATGATGATGATTATGTAATAAATTATGCAAACTATAAATACTTGAGGTATTTTATAAACCTTAAGATCAACACAAGTTTTGCATCCACTGATGATAAACTTATTCATCAGTGGATGGTAAATAACTTCACAAGACAAGTCAGAAAACAGGAACATTCAAAGGACTTGACAAAGTGAAGAAGAATGTCTGATGCTACTAGTAAACAGTCAAAGTATTCTGCACATCAGAAATTCTAAACAAAGTTGCGTTGATTGGAACCCATCAGGGGGAACCCATCAGGGAGAACCCATCAGGGGGAACCCATCAGAGGGAACCCATCAGCGGAACCCATCAGGGGGAACCCATCAAGAGAACCCATCAGGGGGAACCCATCGGGGGAACCCACCGGGAGAACCCGTCAGGGAAACTTGTTAGGGTATGTCGAGGGCAGACCAATCCGTCAGGGAAACACTTCAGGACATGTCAGTGTCAGGCAAACTCATCAGGGTAACCCGTCAGGGGGAATGACCAACATGACATCAGTGTAAGCCATCAGTGTATGCCGTCGGTCATAACCATCAGGATCAAGAAGCACTGAGTGAAACTCAAGTGAAGGTTGAAGCCCTGATCCAGTCAATAAGCATCAGGGGATCTAGAAGCACTAATCAAAGTCCATCAGGGCTGATAGTCAGTGGATCGTTATGACAGCATGCACCCGTCATCAGTACTTACACGGAAATCAACGTAACGTGTTAAAGAAGCAAGAAATATCAACTAGAAAGATATTTCTTGAAGTTTGTTTCGATCCAATGAGAACTCTCTCGCATTAAATACACAGATCAGGAGAAGAAAAAGAAGCAATAAAGGATGCAACAGTCTGACACATAGGGCTACGATGTGACATACTTGCGGCTAAGTTGAGAAAAACAGCACATCTCTAGCACGTGATTTCATCAACTGATGAACATATAAGCAAAGGAGTTCTCATTACAAAAAAAAAAGATTGAATCTATCCAACAGATTAAACAAACAAAGAAGCACACAACACTAGGAAGCTCAGAAATATATTTCTTGAGAGATTTATTTTTCAGAGAAAGTTTTAGTAGCTAGTGAGTGTGAGAAGCTATAAATTTTATTTGCAGAAATTTGTAGCTGTAAATCACATTTGTGATTATACAGATTTCCAGAAAAACCCCAAGTTTTAATATAACTATTTTAACTTGAATCTGTGTGTTCATTTCTTTAGTTTTTCTGTTTGTTACAACTGTTTTCCAGTAAGCACTTTTAAGTTTAAAAGGTCGAAAAGTTTCAGGTGTTTGTATTCCCCCCCCCCCCCCCCCTCTACAAACACTTGTGCTTATATTGCACTAACAATTGGTATCAGAGCCTCTTAGCAGATTTCACTTGCTAAAATCGATCATTATCTATGGCTAACAAAGCTGTAAACAGTAAAGTCCTTATGTTGGAAAGGGGCAAATATTTCTTCTGGAGACAAAGAATGATAGTTCATCTTAGAGCTATTGATAATGAATATTTGGAGATTCTAGAAGAAGGACCTCACGTTCCCAAGAAGCTCATTCCTATCGAAGTCATTAATAGAGTCAGTTTTCCTGAAAAGCTTGTCCCAAAGACAACTGACGAAATGACGACAGAGGAAAGAGAAAAGGTGAAAAAGGATCTTAAAGTCACTAGGATCTTATATAATGGTTTAGACGATGATATGCTGAATAGTATCATGAATCTTACCACGTCTAAATCTATATGGGATACCATATAAATCCTTTGTGATGGTACTGAGGAAGTGAGGGAAAATAAACCGCAGCTGTTGACACAACAGTATGAGTGGTTCACAATGAAGAATGGTGAAACACTCACTGAAATGTTCGACAGACTTAACAGGTTGGTGAATGACCTGAGATTATATGGGAAGGCTTATGCTAACAAGGATGTGAACAGAAAGTTCATGAGAGCCCTTCCCATATCATGGGATTCTAAGATAACAGCCATTAGGGAATCCAAGGACATGAATCTTCTAGACTTGGATAGGCTTTATGGCACCCTAAAGACATATGAACTTGAGGTTCAACAAAGATCTGAAATGTCAGGGGATGCTAGAAAGCTTAAATCTGTAGCCCTGATGGCTGCCACGAAGGACAAACAAGAAGTAAGGCCAAGTGTCTTGATGAAGCAGCAACTAGAAGATGCTGACATAGAAGGGGACAAAGAAGCTGACTTCAAGGAGGAAGAATATACTCCGAAAGAGTTAGAGGAGCTGGATAAAACCATGGCCTTTCTTGCAAAAAGGTTTTCCAAGCTGAAATTCCAAAAGCCTTCGGGATCTAAAAGGTTTTCAGCAAGGAAACCCAGTAGCACGAAAAACTTTATTGACAAATCAAGAATAAAGTGCTACAAATGCAATGAGATGGGTCACTTTGCAAATGAGTGTCGCAAGGCCATAAAAGATGGTGAATCCAGAGACAAAGAAGCTGTTGTGGACTACAAGAAGAAATACTTTGACCTTCTTAATGCAAACAAGAAGGGAAAAGCATATATTGCAGAGGGAAAGGACTGGGCTGACTCTGATGAAGAAGAAAATGAAGAATATGTCAACCTAGCCCTGATGGCCTCATCCACTAACAGTAGCAGCTCACAGGTAAGCCTCGAAATTTCCTCTAACATGTCTAAAACTGATTGTGTTAAAAATGTTAAGGAAATGGGTTGTGAGATAAAGGATCTCTATGACACCCTGAGGAGTGCTGTAGCTGAAACTGAGAGAGTGCAGAAAATAAATGAACAGTTATCTGCTAGGAACACTCTTTTAGAATCAGAAAACTCCAGACTTGAGAGTCTTGAAAAAGAACTCTCAAGGACTAAAAATCTTCTTGAATGTACTATCAAAAGAGAGGAATGGACCTCAAGTCTTCTTAGTCAAGAAAGGAAAGTCATTAAGAGATGGAGTGAGTCTAGCAGGAAACTGGAGGATCGTTTGAACAGTCAGAAATCTGATCCAAAATCTGGTTTGGGCTATGAAGAGACTTAAGTGCAGCAACCTCCCATTGAGGTTGAGATGGCAGCTAGCTTTGGAAAACGGCCAATACAACCTATCAAGTTTGTTAAGGCAAGCACAAAGCTAGAATCAGGGAATGTTTTCCCAGTAAGTGGAGCTTCCACTAGTGGTGGGAGAGGCAAGAAACTTATTCTTGCCAAAGCACTCAACCCTCCAGTTAAGAAAGAACTAGACTGTGCATCAGTGGATACACAGTCGTCAGGGGGAAAGAGTGCATCAGGCCGTAGTAGCCCGTCAAGGGAAAAAGGCCTGTCAGGGGAAAGCAAGAAGAATAGAAATGGTAAGCTAGGTGTTAATAAAACTAGCAATTATTCTTCCATTCATGAAGCCCCTAGAAAAGTGTGCTGGAATTGTGGTAACTATAATCATTTATCTTTTCAATGCAAAGAAAAACCACAAATTTTGACTGGCACAATTTTGTATGTTGATGATTTACCAACTGTTAAAGCTTGCTCCTTCAAGGATAAAGGCAAGATAACTGTTGAGAAATCAAAAGCATACATTGAAGCTCCTAAAAAGGAGAAAGTTTTAAATTTTCCAAAACCAAAAGTCACCAATAAAGAAAAAGCTGTATTACCTATTACTGTGACTAAACCTAGAGGACCCAAAACAAATTGGGTACCAAAAACAATTTAAATGTTTTCTTGTGTGCAGGGAAAGGTCAAAAGCAGTCAAATCTGGTTTCTAAATAGTGGCTGCTCAAGGCACAAGATAGGAAACAAAGCCCTGCTCACAGAATTCCAAGAAAAGGCTGGTCTAGTAATTTCATTTGGTGATAACAGCAAAGGACTAACTCTTGGTTATGGCAAAGCAGCAAATAGGAATGTCTCATTTAAAAATGTAGCACTGGTTGATGGGCTCAAGCACAATTTGCTAAGCATAAGTCAACTAAGTGACAAAGGATTCATCACTTCCTTCAAAGGAGATTAGTGCCTAATCTCAAATGAAAGTGACGGGAAGCTGGTTTTGTCAGGGATAAGAAAAGGAGATCTCTATGTTGCTGATTTTAATTCAGTAAGTGGAGAATCATGTTTCTACTGCAAGGCAACTCCTGATGAAAGCAGACTATGGCACAAGAAGCTCTCTCACATGAACTTTAAGTCAATTAATGATCTAGTGAAGAGAGAGTTGGTAACTAGACTACCCCAAATGGAGTTTATCCAAGAAGGATTATGTTCAGCATGTCAACAAGGGAAACAAAGGAAATCATCCTTTGTCAGCAAGGAAGCCACAATGATCAAATATCCAATTCAATTGTAACATATGGATCTCTTTGGCTCTGTCAACATTATGTCAGTGTCAAAGAAAAGATTTGCAATGGTCATTGTGGATGACTACACCAGATACACTTGGGTAAAGTTTCAACATGCTAAATCAGAAGTATCTCAACAAATTATTGACCATATCAAGAAGGTGGAAACAGAATCAGGGTCAGTGGTTAGAATGTTGAGAACAGATAATGGAACTGAATTCAAGAATGCAGCTGTTGAGGGATTTTGTGTGGAGAAAGGCATAAATCATACATTTTCTGACTCCAAGGACTCCTCAACAGAATGTTGTAGTGGAAAGGAAAAATAGAACCCTGATAGAAGCTGCTAGGTCAATGATAGCAGAGGCAAAGATTCCCACCTATTTTTGGGTTGAAACAATTTCCACTGCTTGCTTTACTCAGAGTATATCTCTAATCAACAAGGCTCACAACAAGATACCATATGAGCTAATGACAGGGAGAAAACCAAGCATCAAGTTCCTCCATGTCTTTGGATGTAAATGTTTTATTTTGAGGAATTTTGGTGAGAACTTAGGAAAATTTGATCCAAAAGCTGATGAAGCAATTTTCCTAGGTTATTCTCTGTCATCCAAGGCCTTCAGGGTTTACAACAAAAGACTTCAAGTGGTGATGGAGTGTATAAATGTAGCTTTTGATGATCAAGAAATTTCTGGGCTTGAAGACCCTGGTTTTTATGAAGAACTCAGGTTTGAAAATGAAGATGATATTGATTATCAAGAGAATGAAGCCGATGAGTGCAGACAAATGGAGAATTTATCCATTCCTGATGTCAATCCAAACAATGTAGAACCCCCTTCAGCAGATAGAGTTAATTTCCTGGACAACAGATCAGGGGATACTCCATCAGGGGATCATTCATCAGGACATGCACCATCAGGGGATAACTTGAACCTTGAATTATCCACTAATTCAGGGGGAGAGTTTTCAGTAGCTGGAAGCACAGTCTTAGGGGGAGGAGATGATAGTCAAGCAAGCTCATCAAGACACATCTCTAATCCTAAATGGGCCAGAAGTCACACAACAGATCTGATTATTGATGACCCAAGCAAAAGAGTGCAGACCAGGAAAGCAACATCTAATGAATGCCTATATGCTTGTTTTCTTTCTCAAATTGAGCCAAAGAAGTTTGAAGAAGCTGTTCAAGATGCAGACTGGATCTTGGCAATGCAGGAAGAGCTAAATCAATTTGAAAGGAATCAAGTATGAAAGCTTGTACCTAAGCCCAAAGATAGGATCATAATAGGTACTAAGTGGGTATTCAGAAATAAGATGGATGAAGCTGGCATTGTTGTAAGAAACAAAGCAAGACTGGTTGCAAAAGGATATCTTCAAGAAGAAGGGATTGACTTTGATGAGACCTTTGCACCAGTAGCCAGACTTGAGGCTATAAGAATTTTCTTAGCCTATGCAGCACATTCAAATTTAAAGTATATCAAATGGATATGAAAAGTGCTTTTCTAAATGGGAAATTGGAACAGGAGGTGTATGTCCAACAACCTCCAGGATTTGAATGCTCAAAATTTCCAAATCATGTCTACAAACTGGAAAAGGCACCTTATGGACTGAAGCAAGCACCTAGAGCTTGGTATGATACAATGTCAAAGTTTCTGGTGGAAAACAAATTTTCAAGAGGTATCATTGACAAAACATTGTTCTTCAGACAACACCAAGGTCATCTGATTTTGGTTCAAATTTATGTTGATGATATTATTTTTGGATCCACTGACACAAGACTGTGTGAAAAGTTCTCCAAACTCATGCAAAGCAAGTATGAAATGAGCTTGATGGGTGAGTTATCTTACTTCTTGGGATTACAAGTTAAACAAGTCTCTGATGGAATCTTCATTCATCAGACAAAATATGCCAAAGAACTTCTCAAGAAATTTGATATGGAGGACTCAAAAGTAGCAAAGACACCAATGGCCACTGCAACCAAGATTGACCCTGATAAGAATGGAAAGAAAGTTGATTTGAAGACTTACATGGGAATGATTAGATCATTGCTATATCTGACAGCAAGCAGGCCAGACATAATGTTTGCAACATGTCTTTGTGCAAGATATCAAGCTGACCCCAAGGAATCTCATCTCATTGCAGTGAAAAGGATCTTGAGATATATCAAGGGCACTACAGAGTTGGGACTTTAGTATCCAAAGGAGTCTGGATTTGAATTGCTAGGATATTCTGATGCTGACTTTGGAGGATGCAGGATTAACAGAAAGAGTACAACAGGAAGCTGTCAATTTCTAGGAGGAAGGCTTGTATCTTGGTTCAGCAAAAAGCAGCACTCAATCTCTACATCTACTGCTGAAGCTGAATATATTGCAGCTGGAAGTTGTTGTGCACAAATTCTATGGATGAAAAATCAGCTAATGGATTATGGTCTGAACTATTCCAAGATTCCAATAAGGTGTGATAACACTAGTGCCATTGCCATTGCTGAAAATCCAGTACAACATTCCTGAACTAAGCATATAGAAATCAGATATCATTTTATCAGGGAACATGTTATGAATGGGAATATTGAATTACAGTTTGTACCTTCAAATTAGCAGCTGGCAGACATATTCACCAAAGCTCTTGATGAAGCCACTTTTTCAAATCTTGTGAGAGAGCTGGGAATGGTGAATTATGCGTCAGGGTCAGAGTCAAACTCCTAAAAATTGGTATTCCTAACTCATTTCATAAGTTCTGGATAAAATAAATTGATATGTGGTTATATATGTACAAATTGTAAATATGTATATACTTGTATATTCTGCATTTTGTTGTTTTGTTTGTGTTTTAACTGATGCATCAGGGTCAGGGCTTCTTTATGGACGCATCAGGGTCAGGGTGTTGATCTTGTTTGTCAGGGTCAGAGTATCCGACCTGTGCGTCAAGGTCAGGGTGTCCGTCTTATGCATCAGGGTCAGGGTATGTACATACAGTGAATCATCAGGGTAAGTTAAAATTTTGTTTTTCTACATCGGGTTTCAAGGTCAGTTAAGTGATGACAGCTCATCATTAAGTTCTTCTCTCACTGATGACGTGTCATCACAGAAACTGAACTGACTCCCTGATAGCGTATTTTCAGGAGAAGTTTTCAAACGTCAATAGGCGGGTATTAATACTCTATCTCTCCTACTTTTTGAAACTCCCCAAAACGTTTAATCTTTACCTGATATTTGCTCGAGTTTTTTTTCTCTCGTCTTTACAGAAACCCTAGAAGTTCAAATCCTCAAAGCATTTATGGCACGACAACAAATTCAGAGGAACTTAACAGTTCCACCCACAAACTACGTGGGCTTCTCTGACATTGATGAGGTAAGTGAATGCTTTAAACCGATAATGAACTATCTGCTCAACTCTGAGTATAGAAAAGCCATCTTTACCGATGAAGAAATGTCGGGGGAGGACTATCACAACTTTGGACCAGTGCCAACTTCATGTACTCCACCACCAAGCCTGATGTGGTCAAGGGTATCTCATTCAAGGTTTCGTCTGAGAAAGGGAAAATAACTCCTTCCAGACTTAACTCTGTTTTGGGGCTACCTACTCAAGATCTGGTGGATGTACCCAGTGATGCAAATCTGCTGGATTTGTTGAGGGAACTGGGCTATAACGCTGCTCCCAACGCAGTGTTAAAGTTCAAGGATCTCAAGAGGGTGAACGTGAAGAGGGAGATTTTTTATCTCTTCGACACCATCACCAAGGTGTTCTCAGCTAAGTGTTCTAACTTTGAGGTTATTACCTCTTTAACTTTAAAAATAGCATTTGCAATAAGTAGAAATGTAAATATAAATATAGGTAAAATAATTTTTGATGATCTTGTAAATAAATTAGGTAATTTTAATAATAGGAAATCTGAAATATATTATGCTAGATTTTTGTACATGATTATTAAAGATCAGATTACTAATTTTTCTTTTGAGAATGATGTACCTGTACAGACATACAAGCAAACAAAGAAACTGTTTATAGAAATAATAAAGAAATCTTTTTCAGACGAACCGTTTGCACTTCCATCGCATATGGTACATGTAGTAAATTCTACATCTTCTACTTCTCAAATTGTACATTCTTCACCTTCATCTACTATGGCAGAGAAATCAACCACCTCACTGCCTACCCAAGTAGAACAACCAATTTCTTCACAACCACTCTCAACAACCCAACCCACAGTCTCCCAAAAGACTATTGGGATTAAAAGAAAACCCAGTGAAGTTACCACAACAACTGAGGGGGAGCAAAGAGAGAGAGTGATTGGCTACAAGCGTAAGAAGAAGAAGGGAGCCACGAGTGTTACCCAACAGCCTGACCAAGCAGTATCCTCTCAAAAGGATGCTGCTTTTGATAAGGAATTAAACATATTTCTAACTAGTTCCTCTCAAAAGGAATTAGTTATTGAAAATAGTCCCCAACCAAGGACACAATTGAGTGAGGCACATACACTGACCATAGACACTGATGAACCTACCATCAGGGTCTCTGAGAGCCACTTGCAGATATCCTCCACAGTGAGTGCACACACCACTCAAGATGTTGTAGCTCAGAAGCTTCTCAATAAGATCAACATGAGTCAAAAGCATTCTTCTACAGCATCTTTTGATGAATCACCTCCTCGTTCAGTGATTCAGCCAACACTCTCATCTACACCACTTCCTTCTTTCTCTGTTCCTCAAATTTCTTCAGATATAATGACACAAACATTGAGTGTCATACAATCAGATTCTCCACATTCTCAATTCGTGGAGGAGCCAACACTCTCGGACACAGTGTTTGATAGTCACCACTCTCACTTGGTTGACTCATTTTTACTTGATACAAACATTGATGATCAAACAGGGGACATAGACTCTAATGTACATACTACAGCTATAACTCTTTATGTACCCCCAATTGTACATACTTCCTCTATAGAAACATACACTTCTCCAATTACACATACACACTTTACTTCTTCTCCTACTCCTATCATAATTGTGGAACCAGAATCTGTACATACATCACTTGAACTGGTCACAGTTGATGATTTCCACGCCCATAGGAGCCCCTCTAGGACAATTTTGAGTGAGACTGAGAAAATACTTAGTGCAGAGAAGCAAAGTCAAACCCTTGAGAGGACTTTGGCAAAAGGAGAGCAAGAGAGTACTGCCTTAGTAGGCAAAGAAAAAGGAGAGAATACGAGTGATGCCTTAGACGACAAAGAAAAAGGAGGGGATGAGAGAGATAAGGATGAGATCCTTGTAAATAAAGAACATAGAGAAAACACAAATACTATGAATATTACTTCTACCTCTGAAAGTGATGAAGATGATGCTCCACAAGATGATTTTTTCCAGTTCATCGGAGTTGATTTATACTTTCGACAGAACCAGATGTCTGACACTGTGCAGTTACTAAAGCAAGAATTAGCTAGAACTACTGATCCAATCTTGATCAAAGTGTTAAAGTCACAGATCATGATTGGTCAGTCAATAGATATAGAAAATCAAAAATTGTATACACATTTTGCTTCAAAGATACAAAGTGTACAGCAAGATGTCGACTCCCTAGTCACCGGCCAGACTCTCCACAGAATGAAGAAACATACTGACACTGTTGACAAGAAGCTAGCTGATCTCACTTCCCAACTAACCAGCATGGAAACTCTGCAACATTCCATGGCTAGCACTCTGCAACAAGTTTTTCAAGTCACATCCCGACTCTCAACTCCCACTGATGATGCTGTCAAAAAGGGGGAGAAATCAACCAAGCAATCATCAGGGGATGTTGCTGAGAATTCAAATCAACAATCAGGGGATGTGACTGCTCCTGTTCCTACTCCAAAATCCAAGGATAAAGGCAAGGGTATCCTGATTGAAGAACCCAAGAAGAAATCCAACATTCAATCAGGGCCTAAGCTACTTGGAGATGCCATGAAGACAGCCCATTTTCCAACACCCGTTGAAGTTGTAATAGATGGGAAAATGGAGCTGGTCTACCCTCACCTCAAGATAAAAAGTTAGTAGAAGCTAATGCAATCTTTGCACAACAACTTCCAAAAGAAGAAGAGAGGGAAATGGCAAAGGAACAGGAGGAAGAAGCAAAGAAGAAGAAAAGTGTCAGGCCCAGGACCTCCAGGAAACCTCAGCCAAGAAGATTACAGAATCCTAAAAGTGCATCAAGGGATAAAAATCAAGATAAAACTGAAGACCCTGTGTCACTACAAAGAAGTCATTTGAAGCCAAGGACAAAACACCTTCTCCTGTTACCAAAGAATATGGTCCACCCACTCTAGCTGAATTTCTCAAAGAAGAAAGGCGTAAAAACCTGACATTTATGTTCTCCATAAAAAGCATAGATGTCAGGTTCAACAATAGAAGGGATCAGCTAATAATAGTTCAACTGAAGAGTGGGTCAGAATTCAATATAGCAATGGACTGGTTCAGGAGAATGGATGCTGAGCAATTAGGACTGGTCCTAAATCTGATTCCAAGATCCTCGCAAGCTAACAAAGACTTAAGGGGGATAATCGACAGGCTGAGGAAAGCCATCAACAATGAAAGGAGCCTGCCCACAGCATTGGAAAGTCCATTGAAATTATTCTATAGATCCACTGATAGGCAGGAGAAAAGTATAAGGATCAAAGAAGTTGATGGCCTAAACCTGGAGGAAGCGATGCATGTTCTAAGTCAAATAGCCAATCACAAAAATGAACATGTCATCAAATTTAGAATCTTGTTGATTCAGAGAGTATTGAAGGAGATTGAAGAAACCAAAGTTGATGATGGGAACATTGCAGTAAGGAATGTGCCACCAGTGAAGGGATTTAAAGAATATCCAAAAATGATCACTAGCCCCATGGGTGTTCAATTCAAAAATAAAAAGGGAGAGATCATTACCTTCTACTGGTCACAACTTGCTACAGCCAATGTTCAAGAAATAAAATCTGTCCTTGAAGCTTTGGAATCCAGCAAAAATGTCAACATAGTCAACTTCATAAAACTTTTTCAAAAGGAGCTGGAGCAACTGGAAGCAGGTGGAGAAGACAACAGACTAAGGATTCCTGATCAAAACCCAGATCAAAGAAGACAAGGCCTTGGAAGTGACTCTCAACCGATTGAATCAAGTCATCCATTGCCCTTTGTCTCAGCAAAAAGGAAAAGGGATCATGATGTCTAATACAACATTCTTTTTGCAATAGATATAGGTAAATACTTGTACAAAAATTCTTTTATTAATTCATTCAAAATTCTTTCATGTATTTAGTATTGGTTTTGACATCATCATCAGTGCATCTAGGGATTTATGGTTATCAAATTGATAAACATAAATAGGGGGAGATTGTTAGAGATAAATGATGATGATGATGATTATGTAATAAATTGTGCAAACTGTAAATACTTGAGGTATTTTATAAACCTTAAGATCAGCTCAAGTTTTGCATCCACTGATGATAAACTTATTCATCAGTGGATGGTAAATAACTTCACAAGGCAAGTCAGAAAAAAGGAACATTCAAAGGACTTGACAAAGTGAAGAAGAATGTCTGATGCTACTAGTAAACAGTCAAAGTATTCCGCACATCAGAAATTCTAAACAAAGTTGCGTTGATTGGGTCCCGGAACCCGTCCGGGTATGACGAGGGCAGACCAATCCGTTAGGAAAACACTTCAGGACATGTCAGTGTCAGGCAAACCCATCAGGGTAACCCGTCAGGGGGAATGACCAACATGACATCAGTGTAAGCCATCAGTGTATGCCGTCAGTCATAACCATCAGGATCAAGAAGCACTGAGTGAAACTCAAGTGAAGGTTGAAGCCCTGATCCAGTCAATAAGCATCAGGGGATCAAGAAGTACTGATCAAAGTCCATCAGGGCTGATAGTCAGTGGATCATTATGACCGCATGCACCCGTCATCAGTACTTACACGGAAATCAACGTAACGTGTTAAAGAAGCAAGAAATATTAACTAGAAAGATATTTCTTGAAGTTTGTTCTCGATCCAATGAGAACTCTCTCGCATTAAATGCACACAGATCAGGGGAAGAAAAAGAAGCAACAAAGCATGCAACAGTCTGACACATATGGCTACGATGTGACATACTTGCGGCTAAGTTGAGAAAAACAGCATGTCTCTAGCACGTGATTTCATCAACTGATGAACATATAAGCAAAGGAGTTCTCATTACAAAAAAAAAAGATTGAATCTATCCAACAGATCAAACAAACAAAGAAGCACACAACACTAGGAAGCTCAGAAATATATTTCTTGAGAGATTTATTTTTTCAGAGAAAGTTTTAGTAGTTAGTGAGTGTGAGAAGCTGTGAATTTTATTTGCAGAAATTTGTAGCTGTAAATCACATTTGTGATTATACAGATATCCAGAAAAATCCCAAGTTTTAATATAATTATTTTAACTTGAATCTGTGTGTTCATTTCTTTAGTTTTTCTGTTTGTTACAACTGTTTTCCAGTAAGCACTTTTAAGTTTAAAAGGTCAAAAAGTTTCAAGTGTTTGTATTCATCCCCCCCCCCCTTTTGTGTGCACTCAGTGATAGGTTGATCATTAACCAAGTCTTGCTTCTTCTTCTTCCTTTGAAAGATATTTATAGATGTGTTCTTTTTAGACTCAAATATATGTGTTATTGGAGGTGGACTATTTTCAATGGATACAACATTTGAGAGGTTGCACCTAGAGATATATTTTTTTCTTACTCAGTCAGTATCCTTTTGAGAAGATATTAAGCAGTCTCTAAGGGTTCTTACTGTTCTCTTTTTCCTTCCTTATTAGTTCCTCTAAATGCTCACCCTCAGCTGTTGCTAGTTGTGGTTATTTTCTTTTTATAACCTTTATTATTTGAGAGATAAAGGAGGTTGCTTTCATTGTAGACTTTGATTTTGAGGGTATTGTTACTTGGGCAGAAGGAGTTAGGTCCGTACTAACCTCTTTCATTGTAGGAAAAGAGAAGAAATAAAGAAGATAACTTAGAAATTAAGATTTTAAAGTTTGCTACCAACAAGTAATTATCCACCGATGAGTAATTCATCATAAGATAAATTTTACTGCTGCTGATTTGAAGTCATCACTCGATAATTATCCTCCGAAGAGTAAAATTATCTTCCGATGTTTCATTTATTCATCAGTTGATAATTATCTTTCGAAGAGTAAACTTAATTGTTGATGCAATATCTGTTCATCAGTCGATAATTATCCTCATACGAGTAAATTATCTACTGATGCTTCATTAGACTAAAATTATATGTTGATTAGTTATACTATTAACGAATAATGATATATGTTTCATTTGTCAACGGATAATTACCCACTGATGGATATCGATGGATAATTATCTAATGCTACTTTTATTAGCTGATAATTATTCACTTATCAGTTCTACTGTCAGAAGATAATTATCTACTGCTACATCTTATCAGCTAATAATTATCAACTAATCAGTTATACTGTTATATTTCAATTATCTACTGCTACATCTTATCTGCCTGAACAATATTATGGATTTCTTGTAACTATGACTGGCGATGTGATGTTTATGGATCAAGATGAGCCTACATCCTACCAAGAAGCTATGAACAGACCAGAATCTAACAGATGGTTGAAAGCCATGAAAACTGAGATGGACTCCATATATGACAACTAGGTATGGACTTTGGTTGATCCAACTGAAGGGGTAAAACCAAATGGGTTTTCAAAAAGAAAACTGACATGGATGGTAATGTACATAGCTATAAAGGGTGACTAGTAGATAATGGTTTCAAACTAGTGCATGGTATTGACTATGATGAAACTTATTGTGATGACCCCAAAATCCCTTACTGGACCAGGGCTTCCTCAAAAGAAGGAAAAGATAACAACATATCCATTCATAGTATAAATACTAATACAATGAAATAGTAAAGAGTTATTACAAGCCAAAATATTGCATTCTCAGCGGAAGCTATTCTATCTCTATATTTTAGTACATAACAACACAACTTCAAAAACATTCTCCTTCCTCAGTGGCTAACTCAATAGCCAAACATCTTTGCTTTCCCCTTGTCAGAGGGTTCAGCCTTTGGCTCACACCTTGCAAGACATTAAGTTCAACAAGAATGAGCGATTTACGCCCAACAAGAATATAAACAACTTAGAGAAACAAATCTGGAAATGTTGATGGAAGTTCAATTCTGTTCCTTAGGATTACTGATGATAAACAACGTATAATCCTCCTTGAAGAAAGACAGGTATTCACCTGTGTACAAATTCCTCAAAATATCCATCGGGGGCTAAACCCGTTGGATCTGCAATCATACGGTATACAGCTGGCCTAACTATGACCGTATGACCCCTCCTTGTGTGAACCTACATAGTCACTTATAATTCCTCTAGGTCAGGTGAAGAACAAATCAATACCTTTCCTTTCCTCTAGCCAACCATGTGGCATAACCCATTTAAGGGACATATCATTCTCATTTAATAGCACAGATATAAGAT
The DNA here is from genome assembly GCA_014636745.2 of Centella asiatica. Classification (NCBI taxonomy): domain Eukaryota; kingdom Viridiplantae; phylum Streptophyta; class Magnoliopsida; order Apiales; family Apiaceae; genus Centella; species Centella asiatica. The sequence goes on from CM025783.1 coordinate 49,467,429, forward strand.
TGAAAATAACTGATAAATCAAATCTCAGTTATATCCATGCACTATCATTCATATCATGCTAGCAAAATTTAAAGCATAGCATTCTCATTCATAAGAGTATTTGAAACATATAAACAAAGCCTTCCACGCGTATCGAATTAAATGATACTGCGTCAAATCAAAATAAGCATTATATTGAATGAATATACTTGCCTCGGTCCTTTGCATAAATCAAATTTAATTTTACTCATGAATGAAAGATTCTGTAAATCATGCATATAATATTTTAATACTTTAATAAGAATTATGAAAGAAAAATGCACATGTGATGTCCATAAACTTTTAAATGTTTCAAATCTGACAAAAGAACCGTTGGGATTCAAGGAATAACATCCTTAAATAATTTAAGAAAATAATATTTTATAGCTTTTGAAGACAGACTGCACATCAGGGAATAATTTCCTCACTGCCAAACTCGTCGGGGACTAATATCTTTAGTCATCAGAGACTAACATATTTTGCCCATCAGAGACTGCAGATGACGTCATCAGGGACTAAACTTAGCCTGTCGGAGACTAAGGATGACGTCATTAGAGACTAAACTTAGCCTGTCGGAGACTAAGGATGATGTTATCAGGGACTAAGATTTTTAAAGCATCGGGGACTAAGATTCTTAAAGCATCGGGGACTAATATTTTTAAAGCATCGGGGACTAAGATTTTTAAAGCATCGGAGACTAGGATTTTTAAAGCATCGGAGACTAGGATTTTTAAAGCATCGGAGACTAGAATCATCTCATCAGAGACTAACATTAACTCATCAGAGACTAATATTATCTCATCAGAGACTAACAACATCTCATCAGAGACTAATATTAACTCATCAGAGACTAACATTAACTCATCAGAGACTAATATTATCTCATCAGAGACTAACAACATCTCATTAGAGACTAATACTAAACTTGTTTTTGCTACGATGGAAGACCTATCACAACAAGAATGATGCCCAGAAGTGAACAAACTCAATTCTAGGATGCATAATCATACTTCTTCTTATATGTATGCAAAAAAGCATAATCTTTCAAAGCTTTCTTTTTCTTTCTTAAAGAGTTAGCACACACAGCTAATACTCTCGGATGCTATGCAAGGAAGGAAGAATAGAAGAGAGCATAAGCTTCTTACCTTTTGGTCTTGAAGGAAAAGATTTACAGCTTGTTTGCTTCAAAAAAATAATTGCTCGAGAGAAAGAACTAGAAATTTATGGATACGGTAGGTTTAAAAAAGAAATTCTAAGAGAGAAATTTTGGTAAATAAATTAGAATTTCATTTCGGATGAGGTATTTATAAAGTTCAAGAGCATTAAGCTGAGGTTAAGCTTTAAGATAAGATGATTGGTTAATTTGGGCGGTAAAACGACTGTTCATCATAACCTCTTGTCAGCAAACAGCTGCTATCCTACATGCACAAAGACTTTGCCACCTAAACAACTCCTAATCATACACGTAGTTATAAAACTACGTAATCCTCTCGTCCTCTTCTAAGCTGATCAATATAATCTTATATGGGATTTGCTAGTCCCCTTTTTAATACCTTTTTAAGGAACTTAACCTCATAATAATGGATATCACATCATCATAAAATTCTCATTGAAGCTATGAATTCATTATTCATATCTAAAGAGATTAACCTTCATGCAAACAAAGTAAAATTTAACACAAAATGAATTATTTATTATCATAAAATACATTTGGAATTTTCGGGTTCTCACACTTATTGTCCAATAGCGATATCCAAATCCATCAAGATATTACTTGCTATTGCAGCCTTTTATGGTTATGAAATCTGGTAGATGGATGTCAAAATAGCTTTCCTTAACAGAAATCTCCTTGAGGATGTTACATGACACAACTTGAGGATTTTGTTGATCCAAAGGATGCTGGAAAGATATGAAGTTGCAGTGCTCCATATATGGATTAAAGCTAGCCTCTAGGAGCTGGAATCTTCATTTAAATGACGCAATCAAAGAGTTTGACTTTGTCAAAAATGATGATGAACTCTGTGTATACAAGGTTAGTAGGAGTCATATGGTATTCCTAGTAGTATATGTGGATGACATATTGCTTATTGTGAATGACATTCCTTTCCTGCATGCCGTGAAGACATGTAGGGAAAATGATTCTCTATGAAGGACATGGGTGATGTTGCCTATATTCTAGGCATCAAGATCTCTAGATATAGATTAAGAAGATTGTTTGGATTGAGTCAAAGTACATACATTGAAAAGGTGCTGCAACATTTGAAGATACAAGAGGCTAAAAGAGGATATATACCAATGTCTCATGGTATATCCCTCTCTAAAGCCAAAAGTCCTACATCACAAAATGATAGGAATTGTATGAGTAAGAACCCACATGCTTCAACAACTGGGTCTATTATGTACGCAATGAATATGTACTCGTCCTGATCTATTGTATGCTTTGAACATGATGAGAAGATACCAATCAAATCCAAGTGAAGGTCAATGGACATCTGTCAAGAATATCCAGAAGTACCTCAAAAAGACTAAGGATTCATTCTTGAAATATGGGGGTGAAGAGGAGTTGCCAGTAAAGGGTTAGACAAATGCCAGTTTCTAGACCGATAAGGATGATTACGGATCGTAGTTAGGTTATGTGTTTTGCCTTAATGGTAGGGCTGTGAGCTAGAAGAGTTCAAAGCAAGAGACAATTGTCTATTCTACAACAAAGGATGGGTATATAGCTACTTTAGAAGCAACTAAGGAGGCTATTTGGATTATGAAGTTCATCACTGAACTTGATGTTGTTACAAAAATTGTTGATCGAGTTAATCTCTAATGCGACAACAATGGAGCCATTGCACTTCGTAAGGAACCTAGATCTCACCAACGATCCAAGCATATACTTAGACGATTCCATCTAATCCGTGAAATCATTGACATTATGTTTTGATTTAATAAATAATGTTTGCGTTTGTTATGCTTTAATTTACTTTGTGTTATAATTGTTAAGATGATAAACGTCCCTAGAATAATGAATACAAACTATGCGAGTTCAAGTATGTGACTTGTAACTTTAGATCATGTAGTTACTAAATGTATCACTATTAATAAACATCCCTAGTCATGTATGTGGATTTACAGATAACCAAATCTCATTGGTCATAGATATGTGAGATATTAAGTCAACACATAGGTATATGTTAGAGAACAATGTACTGAATTGACCCACCATGAGAATTCTACATATAAGTGAAATGTCATAAGATATTCTCATTGTGACAATGATGTAATTATCCTTCAACTTGAAGTCATTACATTTCTACACGAGGATTCATATAGTTTGATATCATCAAAAGTCATCTTCAACAGTGTGGACCATAAAGGTGATAGTTGGCTGTATTATGATTCGTGTGAAGAATCTAAATGACTTAGATGAGATTTGACCCACCTATAGATTAGGAGTGATATCCTTGGGCCTCTTGATTGATTAGAACTATGAAATGCATGGTCATGCTCAAATAGTGATTTGTCTCTTAAAGTTTACTCATCGATCAAGAAAAAAAGATTAAATTATAAAGAGAAAGACACACTACATGCCTTGAGTTTAATCAAGGACAAAATGGATAATATTACATTGAAACATTAGTCACAAGGAAAAAAAGGTTATGTTGTATCACCAACCTTATTATTACTTAGGTAACAGTGATGTATTACTAGATGCTGCTCACTATTAATATTTTTATAATATGATTTTAAAAATATTGCCAACGTAATAATAACCTATTGGGTCATACACTAAGAGCGTAATTAATTTGGATATTAGATTTTAAATAAGTGAATATGATTAGCTTATTTAAATTTGTAATTAAGAATTAATATGAGTTTAATATAAATTAACTAAGTAGTTGACTTAGTCAATTATATTAAAATGGTTCGGTTGGATCTTTATCTTTAAATATATGTATATATCATGCTTTCTTTCTTAAGGTGGTTAACTAAGGCAGTTAACAACATATATATATATATATATATATATATATATATATATATATATAT
>CM025783.1:49481635-49570675 GCA_014636745.2 Centella asiatica
TCTTATGATGATGCCCTAGTCTAGTATGGGATTATGGGGTCGTCACACCCTAGGTCCTGACCGTTGATTCTCAATGATACTTACTCTCACACCGAACCTTTACGCCAACGACAAATCGTTGTTAGGTTAACTGATGTTCTTTGTCTCTACAGGCTTTCTCGAGGATGGTGGAAACCCTATACTTAGATTTTTGAGTGTCAACATTGGCGCTAGAAGGAGGGCCTCTTAGTGTTTTGTGTTGGAAAATCACTATTGTCTAAATATTCAGTCATGTCAACCCCCACCTCTCATGCGAAATCTTGTGTGCCCATATGTCCTAGAAAATCCTCCCACACTAAGTCCCTGATACCCATTTCTCATGCGAAATCAACTACTCAACAAGAAAAAGGGTCTTCGAACCCAAGGAATACTATTGTCTTTTCCATGGATTTGGAGGGTAGTATTTCCCACAAATCTAATGTCGACGCTGAGGACAACGCCACACTAGTCATAACCCGCGATGCGCAGAAATAGGAGCAAGTTAGGCTCTTTCTATTGGAACAGAAACAAATGCGTCTCCACCAAATTGACAACGAGAAGAAATTAGCCATTTGTTCTCCCAGTGAAACAACCTAGAACTTGTAGAGGAGGGGGGAGAGGGGGGGGAATACAAGTTCTTGAAATCTTTTCAAATTTATGTTCTTCAAAGTATATTTACTTGAGGAAATTAAAGAACAAAAACAAGAACAAATTTATAAACAATTGCTTTTATTGAAGAACAATTGATTATAAATTCTAACAATCACAATCTGATTGTCAGTTTCAAAATCATGTACGTTATTTATAAATCTTTACAAACATACAGCTTCTAATACAATTCTGTAAATTTAATTACAGCTTCCAAATCTGAATCATATTTCAGCTTCTAATCCTATTCAATGTATATATTCTAAAAACAAAAATGAATAGAATATTTTTTTGGTTGTTCTCATTCTCCTTGTTTCCTAACCAGCTTCGACTTTAACAACTCTTCAAATCTCCATATCAAAGATGACTTCTAATTCAATTAGAAGTTTGTTTTGTATCAGAGAGTAATTTTAATTTAGTCTCTGACGGCTTCAACTTTAGTCTCTAATCAAATGTTTACTCTCCGACAGCTTAAGCTTTAGTCTCCAATGACTTAATCTTAGTCTCTGATGCCTTACGCTTAGTCTCTGATGACTTTAGATTAGTCTTCGATGCTTTGATATTAGTCTCCGACGCTTTAAGCTGTAGTCTCTAATGAACAAATCCTTTAGTCTCCAATAAACTAAACATAGTCTTTGACTTGTTGAAATCTTTGATACAATTCTGATAGTCTCTTATAATACAAAGTTTAACTTACTCTCTAATAAAATATATTACATGAATCAGAGAGTAAACTATCAACTACAAAACTCTAATGCTATAAACTAGCATTTTCTGTACATTTGTATATCTAAGTATTCTAATTACAATCATCATCAAATGTTATAAAACCTAACACCATTCTATAGGAGACAAATGAAGAGGACAAAGATGATGTCAACTTCCGATATAGATGTTATGTCCGCCCTCACATGTCGAAGAGGGTAAATAGTTGTTCTAGTTCCCCTAGACATATTGTAGCTCTTAAAGAAATGGTGGTCGACACCGATGCAGGATGGGCTTAGACTCTCCAGATATACCATTCACTATCAGAAGTCGTCTGGAGAAACTAAAGCACAAACTTGATGAGTGATCTCATTCTCAACATCGTCATCATGGGAAGTCCCCTTTCATTTGAGAGATTGAGGAGACAATTATTTCAATAAACCTAAAATACTCGTTCGAGTCTTACGATGGCACTGACTATTCTGTTGATCATACTATCTCATACGAGATAGTTATGCAAGCATATGGCCACAACAGCGACATCATGTGCTAATTATTTATCTCCACTCTTAAGAAGGCTGCTCATGAGTGGGTCACTAGCCTTCCATCGAGGTGCATGTTTTCATAAAATAGCCATAAAAGGAAGTTCCATGATCGGTCGATTCTGGCACACACCAAGTCCAAAAAAATGACTTGCCTCATCCAAACCGTAGAGAAACAATGAGACATTGAGGCAGTTCGTCTGCAGATTCCAAGATGCAACCACAGAGATACCTGACCTCGGCTAAAACAAAGTAATAAGTTTCTTAACTATCTGCCTTAATCCTGATAGGTCCACTAAATTCATCAAGGACCTTATTAAAGCTCCTCCTAGGACTCTATTCCAAACCTTCCATATAGGCGAGGCCATTGCGTCCCTAAAAAAAAGTGATAAATGTTATGACGATGATGGAAAAAACAACAACAACAGCAACAATCAGAACCACAACTTCGATGGTAAAACCCCCAAATCCCAGAGAAACAATAATAATCAAAAGGGAGAGAAGCCGCAAAACAATCAGAAAAAGATTCCATGAGAAGCAGACAAGACTTATATTCCATTCAATGCTCATCGTGCTCAGATTCTTGATGAGATCTAACATGAGACTTCTTTGTCTGTCCTCGAATGATCAAAGTGTTTGGCAAAGCGTGAAATAACCCTAAGTATTGCGAGTAGCACGAAAAACTGGGGCATGACACTGAGGAATGTTTCAACCTCAAGACATTCATTGAAATGAATGTCCAAAATAGAAATATGGCGAGATACGTTAAAAGTAGAAATTTGGCAAGATTACCTCTCTACTTGTAATCTTTGAGATGAATGAATGATATTCTTCCCGTGTTTATTACATTAAAATATTTTCTCTCTATGTTTATGTTTCAATATTTGGTATAAGAAGCGTGTCTATAGCCTATCTAACATTTCTTTTTATATTAAATACTTAACATTCTTCACTAATATTTGCATGGGACCCTATCGAGCACTTTTCTTCTCTGGTATTTCCTCTTTGGTTAATCTCAACATCACATAAAACAACATAGTAAACTCTTCAAATCTTGGTCAATCTAAACCCTAATCTCGTCACGGTTGAAGATAGTGATTTAAATCACAATCCTTCCAAGAAAATTAAAACTCAACAAAGAATTAGTCCAAAATTACGAAGTTATCACTTCATCCTTTCACCAAAAGTGGAAAATCAGTAGAGTTTGAAAGGTTTCCTAATCTAATCTCTACATTTCTTGCAACTGGTTGGGAATGTTTAATACATTTCAAATCTCTTGCAACCTTTCCCACTCTAAATACTAAATTCTATGTTAATCTAAAGGTTGAAAAAGATGACAACAGAAAAATTATTTTTCTCATTTCACTCATTGAAGGGCAGCCTCTTGGTGTTTCTGAAACCACTTTGTTCAATGCCTTAATTCTCAATGCTAGCCAGCTCATATTAAAACTAGGTTTCGATGATCTAAGCTCCTTCTTTTGTAATGTTACTTTTAAAAAGGATGTCATCACTGTTTGTGGCAATCCAAAAACCTTGTTTCAATGAACCTCAACTTCTTCCTAGTAATTACTTTACCCCTCATGTTCAATTTCTTGCAAAGATTATTAGGGAAAATCTTACACCTTTCACTCCCTCATATGACATAACCTTTTGGTCATAGTGAGATGTCTGTCCTAGCCAAGTTAATTAGGAATGAGATCCATTTCAGTTTTCCTTACTTTCTTTTTTCCTTATTTAAAAAATGTGCATTTCATAAAAATATGGCTTTTGGTCTTCTATTAACCAAGAATTTCAAATACTCTAACCTTCATTTTAAAAACCAAGCATCTTTAATATTATAAAATAAATCAATGCTTTAGAGTAAAATTCCCTCATTCCCTCATTCAAAACGTCAATCCTATCATGAGTCAAAGTGAAACTCAAGTTTCTCATATATTTGATTTCACAAAGGATGTGCAAAAACACCGATTTTGGTATAAACTCTATTCATCTCAAAATTGATACCATTGAGAAAATGGTTGAACTCATAAAACACTCTTCTAACATCATGGCTGAGTCCATTATCTTCATCCAAACCCAATTGAGTACCCTTATCAACCTTCTCTTAAATGGAAGTTCTAATGGAAACATTGTTTATTGCCTCCTCTCACTGTCACACATAACTTCCACTTCTATCATTATTCCTACACCAAAACCTTTATTTCAAGCTCCCTTAGTTAGTGTGAGAAACAAAAAATGTAAAGTAATTAAATAATGTAAACCATGATATATATTAATGAAATATTATCCAATTGGACTTTGAGTATTATTGCAATGCATATACGCATTATAGTGAACTGATTTTTGAATTATTGTATGATGAGAATGTTACCAGAAACACTGATATTATGTTATAGAATCATATACAAAATTGAAACAAGAAATAAAATGAAATAAATAGAAAGTTGGGTTGTGAATAAACCAAAGACCCTAATTAGGGAATCTGAAACCCTAATTAGGGTTTTTGTAATCCTAATTGCATCAAATGTGTAAAACCCTTCTCAATTTTATCTGACATTGATAAGAACATTGCAGTGATTAAATTAAAACCGTCATAATCACGCCATAACATAAAGAATAAAATAACTCAATGAAACAAATCAAATTTAAAGAAAAACCTAATTAGGGTTTTTGTAGTTATCCTAATCCTCCCAAACAATAAAAAATATTGATCTGACTTGATCAAACATAAAGCAAACTTTAAATCTAATTACAAAATCACTGGATAGCCTCCCCATGTCCTCATGGGACCAAGCGAAGACATCTTGATGTTCTGTTAGGAACTTGATCATTTCCTTTTTTTAGCCATTATGCCAAACATGCTCCAATATGGACATATTTGGGTTTTCATCAACACTGTTGTTTATTTTGACTTTCTACTCTAGTTTGGGTTTAGGTGTATATAGTATTCATTCTTTGATTTCATCAGGGAAGTTCTTCTCCTTAAAGAACTTGTCGAACTCAACTCGTATGAGTTTGAAGTGTAGTTTCGTGTCAAAATTATAATCATCGGCCTCCATATTAGGCAAATCAAAAATTTTACAAGCATGTGTAGTGGAAGGCAACCTAACAAGAGCATTAAAGTTAAAAACATAAATTAGAACAGTTAACATTTTATTGATAAACTCATAATATTATTCATACTAAAAGTTGACTTGCATATTAGACACTAGAAATTAGAATGACCTGAGTTGATTATCTTAACTTAGATAACTTTTGCGATATTAGGATATGACTCGAGACAAACCTGAACATTTAATGATAGGCTATGACACTTAAAACACATGGTATTATTCCTATCAATGACCGTAAGAATAATGAAACTTCATTTTTCCTACCACTGGCTCCACTTTTCAGTGCGTGAGTTCTTCTGGTGGTGCAGGCACACTCTTGAATATGCTTTCCTGAGCTTCTTCTTCCTTGATGACCATGCTCACATCTTTTAAATTAAGATGTTTGAAGTAGCCAGCGATATCCTTTATTGTCCATTTTATGTAAGGGATGGGTTGGATGGCTTCTCCCTTTTTCATGGGCTCTTCCTTTGCATACAAAAATTTCTCTTCATCAACAACGGTGTCACCCCTAATGAAAGGTATTATGGAGGGTGGAGTAACCAAATTTCATTTGGTGAAAACTTTCTTCAAGTTACCCTGATATCTGAGAGTCATACCATATTTTTCTGATGAGGGATTTTAATAGGCCTTAACATTCAAGCAATTCAGCCCTAAGTCAATTTCTAATTACAAATCAATTTTTCAAAACTCCTGTTCCATGTTCACCACCTCCTAGGAGACCTGGATGTCAACGTTGGGTTGATGGTGGGAAGTACATCTAACTTTCCTGACCTAGTATGTGGTGGGTGTTGTGCCCGTTCCCACATTAATAACATCGATTTCTTTGTGATCTTCTTGTGCAAAAAGGGTGACAAGTTATTCATTGATGATATACTTAACCTATTGATGAAGTGTTGTCCCAGTTAGATAGCCTAGAACTTCTAGAAGGAGGGTTGAATACAAGTGCTTAAAATTTTTTCGAATCCTTGTTCTTTAAAGTAATTTAACTTGCAAAAAATAAAGAACAAGAAAAATCTGTAAAACAATTGTTTTTTATCGATTAACAATTGAATACAAATTCTAACAATCACAAGTCGATTGTCAGATTCAATTTCTGTACTAAATGTATGAATCAATGAAATTGTACAACTTCTTATATCTCTATAAAAATTACAGCTTTTATTCTCTGTAAATTAATTATAGCTTCTAATCCTATTCGATAGTATTTTTCTATTTTCAATCTGAATATTAATTCTAAAACAATAGAAACACTTCTGGTATATTTTTTAGCCAGCTTCGTCTTCAACATATCTTCTTTGTCCGTGCTGAAACCAACTTCTATTTGAATTAGAACTCTTCACTCCATGAGGGAGTAAACTTCACTTTAGTCTTTTATGACTTCAACAACAATCTTTGGTAGAATAATGTTTAGTTTCCGAAAACACAAAGCTTAGTCTCCGACAAGCTAATCCTTAGTCTCCAACAAACTAATTTGTAGTCTCTGATAGGCTTGACTAACTTCAATAAATCTTCAGTCTTCGACAATTAGTCTCTGATAGATCAAACATAAACTTTGACTTTGTTGAACTCTCCAATGCAGTCCTGGAAGTCTTTTACATTACATTTTAACTTACTCTCTTACAATAATATTTTACAAAAATCAGAGAGTAAACTACCAGCTACAAAAACTTAACTGCTATATACTAGCACTAACTGTACATTTGAATTTCTAAGTATTCTAAGTATAATCATCATCAAATGCTATAAACTTAACAATCTCCCCCTATTTACGATTATCAATGTGATAAATATAAATCAAGGTTGACGATGATGTCAAGACTCAAAATTACAATAGCAACTTAGAAATAAAAATTTAAAGAATGTATTTTTACAAATGCACCCGAACTAAGATCTTTGACCTTAAAATTCAATTCCACCGAGACTCAGGTTTAAATCCTTTAAATCGGGCTTCTTATTTTGAAATAAGATTTTAGCTTCCTCTAATTTCTTCTGTTGCATTGCTCTTTCATCCTAAACTTGATCTCATGTTCATCAACAAAGTCTTTGAGTAAGGCAATGAATCCTTCAAGTTCAGTTAACTCACTTTGTTGATTTGTTTATCATAGTCAAAGAAAACTACATCTTCATGAAAATTCTCATAGTATAATCCAAAGGGAACTACTTGCACTTGTGGTAGCTTGAATAATTTCTCCTTCTCTTTAAGTTCCTTCTAGATCTGACTTTTGAATTCTAAATTTAACTTAGAACTTTCTAGAACAATAACAAGTAATCATTCTAAATCTACAAAAGATCTCATCTCTGGACTTGGCTTATTTAGGCGCAGGATCTCTCCATCTTTCTGAGTGATCTTTAGATATTCCTTGCCATCTTTATTTCTTTCAAAATCAATGACCTTCACACCCTTTTTGAATGCTTCCTTGATCTGAGATGTATTGGCCACGCCAATCCTAGATGTTTTACCACTTGGAACTGGTTTAGTTGTTTAGGCTTCAAATCTAGTCACCAAGGCAGTTTGTAGATCTTTTGAAGTTTTCTTTTCTAGAATTTGACTTTCTGAAGTATGAGTTTCACTTCTTGCTGATTGTCTTCTTGTATGCTTTTCATCATCCTTCTCATTATCTTTACTTCTTTTCTTTTTCTTAGTAGATTTTCTAGTTTTGGACTTCTTTGATGCTGCTTTTTCCTTTTCTTCTTCCATCTCCTTTTTTGTTTCCATCTCCTTTTCTCTAAGAAATTGCTGAGCATATAGTGCATCAACTTCGAAAAGTGTTTGCTCTTGAGGAGAGATAAGCTCCACTTTCCCATCAACTGTTGGAAAGTGAGAAGTTTTTATGGCTTCTTTCAATAGCATAGGTTGTCCTAGTTGAGTAATTTTCTTCTTTTTAGGTTCTTCGACCATGATACCTTTGCCTTTATCATTTTCAACAATTGGGATTGCAGTAGGAGCTTCAACTTCAGCTTTAACATTAGTTTTGATGGTTGTATCAATCTCTTTGTTTGTTTTCTAGATCCTTTCAAGCTCATCTATCAAACTATTTAAGCTGTTATCCTTATTGACAACTCTCTCCCTACCTTGATCAGCATGAACTTCACTCCTTCTTACTTGACTACTCTCACACTTTTTGAAATCAATATCCTTAGGGTGAGAAAAAGAAGTAGCCAGAGAATGAGTTGTTTCTAGCTCCTGAATGTCCTGAGATAGTTTAGTGTGAGAAATCAGAAGAGACTTAGCTATAGATTCTACAGCTTGAAGGCACTTCTAAGTGTTGGACTGCTCACGAAGTTTCTTCTCTATTGAGTTGAGCATCCTCTTAGGAAGGTGACCTTCATAACATCTTTGCATCTTTTCTACTTCGAGTTCTATTCTGGTTTCGAAATTCTGAAGTGCAGTCTTGAGACCATTGATTAGGAAGTGCTAGAGCTTGATGTTCCTCTTGTAAGATTTAATCAATTCCTCACAGACTTCTCCTGGAGTGAGATCAACTATACTAGACACCAAGGTGGTCAAACAGTCCTGTTTCAACTATGCAGTTACCTCATCGAAAGTGTTTATGAAGTTTGCATCCAACCAAGCATCCACATTCTCTTCAGGTTTCTCTTCAGCCACAGGCTTATCTACAGTGTGTGTCTTCAATACTTATAGCCTATATTGATGTTGTTGAAGACCATACAGTACTTGAAAGTCTTCATTGACATTTCTACTAGAATTTGAAGTGCTATATCTCGTGGTTGAGAGCTTTTCTCATTATCTTCTGTTGTTTGATGAACAGTTTGATCAGAAGATAGATGAACTTTAATTGAGGATGGTGTGGCAACATGTTGAAGAAAGTCACCTTCTGAAAAATGATGCTTCTCTATGTTATTTTCTTCAAGGATCTCATCCTTGCTCACACCCTCTCTTTTATCCTGGAGTTGGACATCCAGAGTCTCTTTCTCTCCTTTTTCCAAGCTTACTAAAGCTTGACTCTTTTCATTTTCACTCATCTCTCTTTTTTCCAAGTCATGAGCCTAACTCTCACTAAATATTATCTCTACCTCACTAATTTGGGAATATGTATTCAGTCCTAAAGAAAGAGGAAGTAAAAAAAAATTAACCATGACACCAAGGAAAAGGGGTACCCTTAATAAGGATGTGGTTAGGGTTCTCTCCAAGGTAAGTAATTAAGCCATTGAATGGATAATTATAGCCTGGGAATTGACTGTATTAGTACCTTGAACAAGTGGTTCTTATGTGTTAGTCTCCGATGAAGAACTAGTCTCTAGTGGGTGACTAGACTTTGACCAATCCATGTGAGAACTAGTCTTTGATGGTTTTGCTTGATCTACTCTGAGTGTTGGCTTTTCTTAGAAAACACAAGAAGATTTGAACGTTAAGGTTCTAAAGAATCAAGAATAGGAGAAGAAGGAGGAGAAAATGTAGATTAAAGTGTTGGTTGCTCCTCAAGAATTGAAATTTGAGGAGCATCAAGATGAGTACACTCAGTGTGTGCTCTCACAGTGTCACTCTTTCTTTTAACTCTCCTCTCATATTGGCTTATCTTCTATTGTTGTACAGACGATTATGCAGACTCTTTGCATGTTGTTCCTGGTTGGGAACTGTCTTCTATGTCAACATCCATTTAGGAAGATGCTTCTAGTCTGCTGTTTGCCTTTTTAGCTTCCATTGCCTGTTGAGAGGCAATAGATTACTTTTTTCTAAGGGTAAGTAATCTCTTCTTTATATGAGGAGCCACCTTAGCTTCCTTTGCTCCCTCAACCTCACTGCTACCCTCATTTGGTTTTCTTTTGGTAGGTAATTTTGTTGCTTTCTTTGTTTTTGTAACCATAGTCATTTGAGAGACTGTGGAGGGGGCTAAAGATTGTTGTTGTGAAGTTGTTGGAGGATTAGTTGGGTTTGTGGTTTGCTTCTCATGATCCTCAATGAAAGAAAGAGTAAAGGTTGGGAAGCCTAGCTGTGAGAAATGATCTCATAATAGGAGGATAAGAGATAGGAACCATTACCTTTGCATCTTTCCTTTTTACATCGGAGAAGATTTTCTTGCTCTGCATCACTGTACACACAACTTTCATACTAGTGATATTTTTATTAGGAATTAAATAATTAGAAATCATCATTAAAAACCTAACATAATAAATTTTGCTTCTATCACTAGTTTCCAGTTTAGCTATTAAGCTTTTTAGTAACAACAACCTTATATTTATGTGCCTATCATACAAAATATAATATGCAATTTGTTGTGTGCGTGTAGTGATGGAAACATAACCACTACATTTAAAAGTGAATGTTTTTGTGATAATGTCGAAAAATAAGGACCATTCCTGTCTAAGGTGAGGTCTAGTAATAGAACGTATAGATGTACTTTCTTCATCATATCTTTAAGGTTAATCCAAAAGAAACTAAGAAATAATGAAAGAATACTAAAATACAAACTGAGACCTTAATTGTTGTTGTATATCAGTTGTTAAAACTGGATAAAGATACCATGCTTGTGTCCTGCCCAAGTAGGTTTTCATTAAGTTATATCAATCGTCTATAAAGATAAGATATAGGAAAGAGAACTCGAGGTTTCCCCTCATTAACCCTCTTAGTTTAGAACAGAACAATGAGACTACAGGGCCATTTGCCTACAACTAAGCCCATAGCAGCAGAGTCTCCACCTGTATGTGTATGTGTCTGTTGTGATGCAACAACAACATTATGATTTCTGACAAGGAAGATGATTAGGACGTGTCCTCAGAAAGAATTATTTACTGATGTCTTACCTCTGCAAAAAGGAATTTTCCGTAGGTAAGAAAATATCCGCTAAAGGCTTATACTCTCTGTTATCCTCCGGAGAACAATATCTGTTAATGAACCCACTAAGGAACACTTTATTGTCTGATAATGTCTCAACAGGATTATCCTCTAATGAACAGCTATTTGCTGATGAAGCCACTGAGGAGCATTTTATCCTCTGATGGTTCTCAGTAGGATTATCTTCTAATGAACAAGTTATCTGTTGATGGTTCTCAGTTAGATTATTCTCTCAAGAACAAGTTATCTGCTAATGGTTCTTAGTAGGATTATCTGCTGATGACCAAATGTTATCATCTGATGACCGTATCCACTGATGAACAAAAGATGCATTAATGACCAAAATTATCCTCTGATGACCAATTTTATCCTCCAATGTAGTATATATACTGATGGGCAATTTTATCCTCCAATGCAGTATCCTCTAATACATAGTTATCTATTGATGTATATTTTATCCTCCAATATATAGTTATCTGCTAATGCATATTTTATCCTCTAATGCACAGTAACTGTTGAAGCACATTACCTACTGAGGCACTTTACCTGTTGAAGCACATTACCTGTTGATGCATATTACCTACTGGTGCATAGTACCTACTATCCTATGATCTGTAGTTTTATCCCCCGATGCTAATGCCAACAGAAGATAGTTGACTCACCAAATTCTTTTGTTATCTTCCTATTATACACAAGTTGTGTCAACAAGAAATAATCAATGTGATAAGGATGAATGATACTCGTTCATATTATTTAAAGAAATAAAATAACATTTAAAAAAGTAATACTAAATTTTCATAAATGATTAAAGAATCATTTAAGATAATAATAATTAATTGACAATTTTTAATTAATAATGAAATATTTATAAATCATTTAAGTTAAGATTTATTAATCTACAGCCTCCAAAAAATCAAATGAATTATATAGAGCCTACGAATGACTTAATAACAGTTTGAAAATTCTCTCGGACATCGATTTGGGTTCAAAATTTAATCCCAATATAATGAATGATGACTCAATTAGTCAATAAAAAATGTAAGAAATATACAAACATCTCACTTGTGCATTCTCATATTGTAATTAACTCATGATTACTCATATTATACCAATATACATGTTTTACAGAGTTTTGTTTGCTATGCAGGTGATTTAATTGAAGCTTAGCTAAGGATAAAGGCAAGTATATTTACTATAATTCAATCTTATGCTTATTTCAATTAAATGCATGATCAGTTGCTTCTATATGCATAATGATCTGATATGCAAGTACATATCAATTCCAATTTTATTGCAAGTATATACTCACTCTATGTTCTTTCAATTAACAAGTATTATCACTCTTTCGATATACGTAATTTATCCAAAAATTTATTATTTCAATATTATGCTTCAAGTTCATCAAAGTTAAGTAACGTACGATCCATTGATACGATGTATGTGAAAAATGTTGGACTAGAATCAAGTATTTTTTGGGCAGCTATTAGCTATTCAAATTTGCTAGTGCGCCAAAGTAAATCCTATACAGATGTAAAAACATTTCTTCTCACCCCATAAATGTAAAGTATATTCATGTGGATAACTAAAGGCTAGGGGGTTGCATTTATCTGGCACCCCTGGCCTTAGATTTTATAGGGCATGGAAACCGAGCCATCGGTAACCAAACCCTCATAGATAAAAGATTTTCTGTATTAACTACGTATGTCATTATGATGAAATCAGACGGTGGTCCGGTTCACCAGCTAATATACTATTTGGTATGAACTTCCTAAGGGCACGTGCTTTAAACGGACATGAATATAAGGCGAATGCAAATTATATAGATTTTCTTTCAAGTAAGAGGTCAAATCTCTCGTTATCATTGGGGAATTCTAAAAGCTATAATTTCCAAGATTCTCAACAGGTGTCGGCATTGTTTCCGCCAAACCTCACAAATACTTAAGCCCTAGAAAGTATTCTTTTTTCAACGTTTACCCATACATGATTATATATACTTGCGAGCGTAAATCGCTCATAGTGCTATTATTAAATGTTTTACATGTTATGGCACGAAGGTCAAGTCGTCTAATAAATGCAAGGCGAAAATGTAATGATGAAAGATTCCTGATCGCTCTCCTATGGATGACATTTAAAGGAAGAGTGAAGTGGGAGGTTATCATAGAAATGTTTAGATTGTAAGGCCTATATCGGCCCCTCATATACTTTCGCTGTTAGAAATTTATTTTGGACAATGTTATCTAATGTTATTTATGCTTGGATAATATTTTGTTACTGTTGCTAATTATTGATGGTGCCCAAGGTCTTTATGGAATTTTTAGGGCTGCCACAGTTTGTCCTTCATGTTTCTTAGTCAAATTAAATAAGTAATTTAGGTTTTAAAAATTACCTTACAAAGTTTAACTCTACAACACTTACTAAATGTATTTTATTTAGAGTTTGAGTGAGTTTAGGAAAAGAAGAGCGCTAACACAAGGGTCTTCTTTATATAAGAGAAGCCTATGTATACGTATATCAGGCATGGGGTGTACCATTCCTCTAATTAGCATAAGACATGGGGTTAGCTAAACCAAAAAATTTTTAAAAGTAATAAAAAAATACTTAATGAATCCACTTACACGTATGTGTGTTGTGGAGGCTGTACTTCACAAAAGTGTCGTACAAGAGTATTTTGTAGTACTAATGTGTCAGCTGCTCAATTTTCTTTACTCATCCTTATGAGACAAGCAGGAAATTAGTTTATTAATTTCCTTTCTTTTGTAATTTAAAAGTAACAACAACAAAAGACACACTAATTCTATCACTACATACTACTGACTATAATAATATTAAAAATAATAACTTATACTAAAACTTTGACATTCCCAGAGAACATGCTAGAAAAGAAAAATAAATAGAAGAATATTTGTACATAAATACAAATATATAGTCATAACCAAAATTTATTTAATTAATCTTTTAACATTATATTAGTATTTACAAAAGTATGGGGTTTCACAATTTGATTGGTAAGATTTAGATTTTTTGGTGTTCAGGGTATATACCGATTTTCATGTTTTAGTTAATAATTTAGATTTATCTGATTTAATCTTCGTCATGTATAGATATGAATATTTGATAATAATCTTGTATTTCCTGTTTGATTTGGCTTAGAATTGGCTCCTAAACATAATTTTGGGAGCAATAGAGTTAAGTTTTTTCGTTGGTGTTCAAGTTATTGATATCTAGGTGTTGTAGGAAAGGTAAAAGGTCTCAAGATTGGAATTATCTTATAATAACAAGTATGAATATAGGTGAAAATGTTTTTAATTACTTATTCTTTTATTGGCATTACTGCACTATGAAAAGAATAACCTTTTGCGTTTCAAATGTTATTTCACTTCACTTTTGATGTATTTGACCTAAGATAGATCCAATAGAATTGCGGAAAAATAACTTTAGCTTGATCCTTATAAAGAATTGAATCACCAAGAAACAAGACTAAAGAATCGAAAGAACCGATTTGTTTAGATTGCTTAAAGAATTAAATCACTCAGAAGATAAAACAAATCTAATTGTGAAAGTATAAAAGAGTTAACCACCAACCTTTAGGATAGATGCAAGTTGTGAAAACTCACGAATTTTGTATTTTAATTCTCAAAACTGTTTTCTCTGTTACAACGTATGTAGCTATTTATAGGTTGAGATAAAAATATATAATTCAACTTTGCAAAGAAATCTAATTCAACTAGGAAAGAAATCTAATTCAACTATGGAAAGAAATCTAATCTAACTAGGAAAGAAAAAAACAAACCTATTTAAATTAGGACACAAAATACAGACAAAAACCTAAACTGTAGGTCATCGAAGGATAATTATCCCTGTTGGGTTAAATTATCCACCGATGAATATCCACTGACGGGTTAAATTATTCCCTGATCAATATCCATTGACGAGTAATTATCTCCTGATGGACATCCACTGATGGGTAATTATCCCCTGACGAATATCCCTTGATGCTCCCCACTGCAGCTTCGCTTTGCCTTATGCCTTTAACACTTTGTTCGTGATTAAGGTCATTGCAACCCTAGTAGAATTTCCCAACCAATTTCTAGCATAAGTATCCATGGAAAACAACTCCAGAGTCACATCTTTCACCATAATACTAATCATATTATGTGCATCAACGAGTGCATCAAAGGCTATTGTTGCTGCCATTAAAGTCACTGCAGGATCAACTAATTCCCATGGATCATACTTATTAAATATTACACATATTGCTAAAGAGACTTCAACCTTGCAATACTTCTGTCTATCAAATGGAAAATGAACTGCAAATCGAATTGGATATCAGAGAATCATTATTATACTGGTGCTATGGGCAAAATAAAATTTGACATGCTACTATTGCTTAATAACATATGGATCCATAATCATCCACCAAAGTTTACTTAAGTGAAAATCCACATCTTGCTTGTAGTATTCTGGGTTCAATTCAAAACCAAGCAAAGTATATCCCCAATACAATGCAATAGTAACAACATCACCCTTATCTGACTTATTTGGCTTAGGCTTTTCGAAGAATTTACTGAAGGTATTCTTGAAGGAAGGTGAAAAATCATGTGAAAATTCTTTAGGCATAACTTCTTTAAATTTAGTACGCACCTGATCTAAGATTTCAAAAGGTTCACCATGAGTTAGGCCAGCTTCTAAAGGGATTGTTTTTGCTTGCAAAATACTCCTAACAATTAGTTGTGAACCACGTGTTTCAGGTTCTTGCTCAAAATCAACATCATATTTTTCATCATTCTCTTTGCACATATTTTATTCCTCTTCTTTAGTTGTTTCTAACTCCCTAGAAGCATAGACTGCTTCAATTTCTTTAATGTCATGCAAGGTCATGACTCTATTACTAGGGCATTCATGTTGCTTATGATCATATCTCTTGCACTTGAAACTAATCCTTTTATCCCCTGAAGTTCAGGGTGCAGAGTTCTTCTCCTTATCCTATTTGAACTTGTTGAAGTTTGGAGTAAGCTTAGTAACAGGTTGTGCCTCATTCCTTTCCCCAGGCCTACCCCATTCAAAAATCTGGTCGTTGGGCTTTACGTAGCTAATTCTCTGAGCTTTGATATGCTTCTCCGCATGCATGGCCACTTTACAAATCTCCTCAAATGACCAATAAGGTTGTAGCTCAACCTTCTCTGCAATATTGGAATTCAGACTAGTTAGAAAGCGAGCAATTTTATGTTCTACTCTCTCTTCTAAGTCACAGAGCATTGTTAGTTTCTCAAACTCCATAGTGTACTCCTACAGTGAGAGTGCTCCTTGTTTAAAACTCTACAATTTGAGGAATATACAAAGTCAATAGGAAGGAAACGTTTCTACATTATGGTTCTCAGTGCTTCCCAAGACTCAATTCGTGCTTGCCTTCTTTTCTCCTCTTGGCTCTCAAATTTTAATACCACAAGTTGGCATAACCTGTGAATTTTAAAATAGCCATCTTGAATCTCTTATGAACATGGTAGTCTTTATAATCAAAGACTCGCTCTATACGTTGCAACCATTCAAGAAATTTCTCTGGTCTAAGGCTTCCATCAAAGTCTAGAATATCCAGCTGTAAACTCTTGTCATCATCATTATTTTCTCTAACTCGCCAGTTTACAGGTCCAACAATTTTTTATTCTTCTAAATTTGATGTCCGAGCAGATTTGACACTCCTATTTGAACTAGGAGAGGGATTTCTCTGATCTCATCTTGCCAAGATCTCATTCCATCTATCACTCATCTCATTGATTTGCCTATCACGGCGCAAGTTTTGAGCTTGCTCCAAGGTCAAACTTTGTGGAATACCCTGTTCTTTTTCACCAGCCATCTAGATTGCAAGGTGTAGAACTATCGTGGAAATAAATCTCTGACCAAAGCTCTCATACCAAGATGATGTATTTGACTTAAGACAGATCAAATACAGTTATGGAAACCTTTGTTGGGTTGTGAGAACATTCAATTGTAATCGTTCCAAATCCATACTTACTTCTTCTTGAATTGTTATCGCGTTTAACCTTTCACATCTACGTAGAGCATCAACTACTACATTTGCCTTACTAGGGTGATAATTGATTGAACAATCATAGTCTTTAATTAGCTCTAACCACCGTCTTTGCCTCATGTTCAACTCTTTTTGTGTGAAGATGTATTTTAAGCTTTTATGATCAATATAAATCTCACATTTCTCCCCATACAAATAATGTCTCCATATCTTTAATGCTAATATGATAGCAGCTAACTCTAAGTCATGCGCTGGATATCGTTTTTCGCAGTCTTTGAGTTGTCGAGATGCATAGGCAATGACTTTACCATGTTGCATTAGAACAGCTCCTACCCCATTCATTGAGGTGTCACTGTAGATCACAAAATCTCCTTTGTTATCTGGTAAACTTAGTACTGGAACAGTGGTTAGTCTTGTCTTTAATTCTTGGAAACTTCTTTCACATGCTGGAGTCCAAGTGTACTTTACTATCTTTCTTGTTAGATTTGTCAATGGAATTGCTAACTTGGATGAATCTATGATAGTATCCTGCTAATCCTAAGAAGCTTTGCACTTCTGTAGGTGTTTTCGGCTGTGGCCAATTGATTATGGCTTTAACCTTTGTGGGATCTACCGATATACCATACTCATTGATTACATGCCCTAAAAATTTCACTTCCCTTAGCCAAAATTCGCACTTTAAAAATTTGGCGTAGAGTTTTTGTTGTCTCAGTGTTTCTAATGCCATTCTTAAGTGCTTGGCATGTTCTCCTTCCATTTTGGAATAAATGAGAATGTCGTCGATGAACACTATGATGAACTTATCTAAATATGACTTGAAAACTCGGTTCATCAAATCCATAAAGGCAGCTGGGGCATTTGTGAGTCCGAATGGCATTACTATAAATTCATAATGACCATATCGGGTTCTGAAATCCAACTTAGAGATATCCTCAGTCTTAATCTTCAATTGGTGATATCCTAATCTCAAGTCGATCTTTGAAAAGTACTTGGCATCCTTAAGTTGGTTGAACAAGTCGTCGATCCTAGGTAAAGGATATCGGTTCTTCACCATTACCTTATTTAATTCTCTATAGTCGATGCACAATCTCATTGATCCATCTTTCTTCTTTACAAATAATACAGGTGCTCCCCACGGTGAGACATTTGGTCTAATCCTTGATCCAATAGCCCTTGTAGTTATACCATAAGCTCTTTTAATTCCGAAGGGGCCATCCTATAAGGAGCCTTGGAAATTGGAGTAGTCTCTAGTACTAGCTCGATTCCAAACTCTACTTGTCTATCCGGAGGTATACCTGGTAATTCTTCTGGAAATACATCTCTGAATTCTCTCACAATTGGAATGTTTTCCATCTTTAGTTCTTCCCTTTTTGTGTCATGTACGTAAGCCAAGAATGCTTCACATCCTTTGCGTATCATTTTCTTGGCTTGTATCATTGTAAGAAAATGAGACGATTTGGTAGTCTTACATCCATGGAATAACACTCTGTTGTTTGAGGGTGTTCTTAAGGAAACCTTATTCCTTCTGCAATCTATATTAGCTTGGTATTTATGCAACCAATCCATGCCTAGTATCATGTCAAATTCTCCCAATGGAAATGGTATTAAGTTTGCAGGGAAGTCATATTTTCCTATCTTCACACTACAATCAAGTAGTACATTCTTGGCAGTATGCACCTCTTGGTTAGCTACCATGACTTCTAAAGGTGTTTCTAGGCATGTAGGAACAATGTTCATATCCTTAAGAAGACGTTCAAATATAAAAGATCTAGTTGCGCCAGAATCAAATAAAGCATTTACTTGAACTGAGTTGACTAGTAGCGTACCTATAACTACGTGATCAGACATCAATGCATCTTACACAGTCATATTGTAAGTCCTAGATTGAGGGCAATTTGATACCATGTTGGGTCCTGTCAATGGCAGTTTTCCTTGACTCTTCTTTTGGGGGAAAGTGGTGGAGATATGGCCTTCTTGACCGCAAGTGTAACATGTCCTTACAGTTGCCATGGTGCGGCTAATGCCTTGTGGTTGGTATTGTTGCTATTGTGGACGATACCAAGGTTGGGGAACAATTGGTGCTTGATTTGGGCAGTTAAGTGAAGTGTGCCCAGGTCGATGGCATCTAAAACATACATTTGTTCCTATTAAACATAGAGAAGTCCCATGATTCCTTCCACATTTGATATAGACTGTGATCCTCCTTTTATTATCATTTGGGTCAACAATGAAATTCTTTTTCCTTTTATCATTGTTACTAAGCACATTTCCTTCCTCTTGTTTTACCATGACTGAACTGGTTTGCAATCTTGCATGTCCTCCATTTCCTTGATTATTATAGCTATTGCTATTGGAGTAGTTTCCTCTCCTTTTTCCTTCCTTCTGATTCTCCCGGTTGAATTCTCGGAATAGCTTGCCACTTTTCTCAGCTACTTTCATCCTCTGAACGACTTCAACATAGTTGTCTAGGCATAAAATAGCAATCTTTTCATGCAACCACAGATCAAACCTCCTTGTCTTTCTTCTTTCAGTATCTACTAAATGTGGGCCATACCTTTGTAGTTCACTAAACTTCTTTTCATATTCTTCCACTGCATATTTCCTTGTCTTAATTCTAAGAATTGACTCTCTAGCTCATCTGCGGCACTAACTGGAAAGTATTGATTATAGAAAAGTTCCTTGAATTAGGACCAGGTAAAAACATCAGTTTCTACTTGATCATTTCTAGCTATCAACCTTCTAGTCCTTTCCAATCATCCAGTATTCTCCCACCAATAGTTGGCTTCTCCTTTCAGTAGATAGGTAGCATAATCTGTTTTGAGGTCATTAGTCACCCCAGAAATATGGAAAGCTTTCTCTATCTCCTTAATCCAAGTTTGGGCTGTAGTGGGACCTCCGTCACCACTGAAAATAGGTGGGCAACTATTGGTGAAGTCTCTAAATGTTACCCTCCTTGGTTGTATTTGTGGAGGGGGTGGTGGAGTATTGTTTTGTAGGGTAGCTCCCTTAATCATATTTATTAACAAGGCAATAGGATTATTCTGATTCTCATTGTTATCATTATTTTCCTGATTGTTGCTCAAGTTGGGGCTCTCTTGATCAGCTTGGTTGGTATATCAACGAGTTCAGGATCTTCCTACTAGAACCATTTCCTAAAAGTTAAAGGGGAAATAAGGAATTATTACTAAAAGTTTTTTTTTTATAGCTCAATGTCATAGTAGAACATGATATGAGAAAAAGGAAGTTTCTAAATAAAGTCACCAAAATATATTTAATAACAAAAGTTACATCATGACAAATTTGTACAATAGAACCTCTTCGCTACAAAGTCGTGAAAAACACAACATTTACTACAATAGGTGCCTAGTACAAAGGTTGAGAATTAAGTCCATCCATTACTCTACGTGCAAAACGACAAGCTCCCTCAACCTTTTCCACAAGGTTGTGCATCAGATTGTCCCGGTCCATCATAGTAGGCTACGCAAGCCTGAGATAATTACTAATGGAAATCAAAACTTCTGTCAATGTCTCAGTGAGGGCCAGAGACACATCTTAGAATGACACTCTCCAAAGATCCAGCAGTCTACTAGTCCTTTAATAAGAAAAAGGCTGACGCATCATGGTAGTGTTGCGTGTCACCAACTCTGTTTGAGTCATGTGGATTCTGCGTTGGAGGTAGTGGCAGAATCCATCCGGTAATTGCATAGACATTGGTATTTCTGGTGGTAGTGTGGTGGGTGGGATGTCTTATAAAGTAACTGGTGATGAAACTACATGTGGTGATGCTGGCACAGTAGGTATTGTATACACAGTGACAAGAGGGGACTCTGCCTGATATGGAGCCAGAGGCGGAGAATCCATTTGATTATGAAGAGGAGAAGGACTCCACATACGAACTGAGAAACTTGACCCCTTAGATGGGTCGGTTGGATCCTATCCATTTTCTTCCGGGCCTATAGGATCCTCATCATTTTCGTTTGAGACCCGAGGTATCTCGAAACGAAAAACCTGGGTTGGTCTATTCATTCTTTTACAAGGAGTTACTCGTCTTCGTACGCAGGCAATGGCAAAGATCTACAGATGACATTACTTGGAGTAGGTTCAACATTCAGAGCTTGCTCATGGGATGCTTCCTTTGCAGTATTATTATTTATAATGGGGGCTTACTCACTAGGGTGTCCCATGACTAGAGTAGTGGTACCATCAGGAATATATCCTTCATCTAAACTTTAATCAAGGGTGCCTTGCCCCTATCATTACATCTCGGTGTTATCAGAGTCATCTACAAGGAAAACATAACTTATATTAATACCATCATAGAGTTCAACATAAAGGTTTGATATAGATACTGATAATGTCATGATGTTTGGTATACTTAATAAGGATCTTCTATTTCGGAATCTTAATTTCCATAAAATCTCATAATCTTAAGAGACGTCGAGGAACAACTTGATACTTTTCGCCTCTCTTTCCTTACCTTCTTATTTTGCTATTCTTATCCTTACAGTCACTTCCTTACCCTATTAACATTAAACTCTATAATCCGGTAGAGAATATGTCTCATAACCGGTGCTTCGCTCTGATAACAACTGTAGCGACCCTGAAAATCCCAGGCAAGGCTTCAAGCACTGTCAGAAATTGTGTGACAGTCCCCAAAGATCCCATGTTGGACTCCGGGCTCCTCCAAGAATTGACAACAGAAGAACATCTTGAACCAAGCATAAACATCAATGATTAAGAGAAATATAATATCTATTACAAAACCTTAACTCAAACATTCATAATATAAACTAAGGTATATAACCTTTTATTACAAAACCTTAAATATTTTATAACGGAAGTCTAAGTATGGCCCTTCAGGCCTTACAATCTGAACATTTCTATGATGGCCTCTCTCTTCACTTTCCCTTTCAAGGCCATCCATAGGAGAGCAATCGAGAAACTCTCATTATGCCATTTTCTCCTTTCCTTTATTAGGCAACTTGGCCTTCTTGACATAAACTGTAAAACATTTCATAATAATTCACATGAGGGATTTACACTCAGCAAGTATATATTCAAAAGTTGGGTAAGTTCAAACAAGAAGAATAGTTGTTTCAAAAGGCTTCAGTATTTAATGAGGTTGGGCAAAACAATGCTGACCCCTCCTGGCTATCTCATAAACATGTAACTCTTAGGATTCCTGAGTGATAACAAGGGGTTGACCCTTTACTTGAAATAAACCATGAATACGCCCTCTCTTCATTAGATAGTGCATCATCTGACTAGGTTAATCACTATCTGACTTCCTTTTCATCAAACAACATACCAGCTGGTCAGCCTGATCGTTTCAGTTTGTCATGACATACGTAGTCATCACAAAAAGCATTGGTCTGCGAGGGTCTAAATACCGATGACTCAGTTTTTCATTCCCTATCATATGTCGTGGTGTCAGGCGCTCACACCCACTAGCCTTTAGTCAATCATATGGATATACTTTACAAGTATAGAGTAAGAAATAAATCTTCCATATCCATATAGGACTTCTTTTTGGTGTGCTAGCGAATTTAAAACATCTAACAACCACCTATTAACATTCAGTTCAAAATACAACATCTTTTTACGTACATCGGATCAATGATCATATGTTACTTATTCATGAAAAACATTGACTTTCATAAGAAATATCATCAATCATCTATGTAAATCGAATCAATGATCTTACGTATCTAGTGAAAGAGAAGTAGAATAAGTATATACTTGCCTTGGTCCTTAGCTAATTTTAATCTCAAAACACTAGTGCATGAGAGGTTCTGTAAAATATGATTGTTGGTATAACATGAGAAATCTATGTCTTGAAAGATAAATATTAAACAGGGGATGGCCATCAGGGGATAACTACCTGTCAGGGAATAGGCTATCCGTCAGGGGATAACTATCCATCAGGGGATAACTATCCGTCAGGGGATAGCTACTCGTCAGGGGATACATTTTCGGTCATAAAGGAATTGCTCTCGACCATTAGGGGATGGTCCTTGGTCATCAGGGGATGACCTTCGATCATCAGGGGATGGTTTATGACCATCAGGGGATGGTCTCGACCGTCAGGGGATGGTCTTGACCGTCAGGGGATGAATTTGTTCATCGTCAAACTCATTTGGCCATCGCCGAACTCGTTTAGCCATCGCCAAATTTGTCAGGGACAAATTTGTCTATCGCCAAACTTGTTGGTAACTTATTTGGCTATCGTCAAACTCATTACCAACTGTTTAGCCAACACAAACTCATTAGTGGATATCTATTCAGCGCCAAACTCATCGGAGACTAACATTGACACTCATTAGAGACTAACATTATTAGTTATCATAGACTAACTTTGTTACTCATCAGAGATTAATATTTACCCATCGGAGACTAATATGTTTTCTCATCAGAGACTAATATGTTTTCTCATCGGAGACTAACATGTTTTCTCATCAGAGACTAACTTAGGACTTGTCTCTGCTATGATGAAAGACCTTTCATAAGATCTTGGATGATGCCCAACTTAAGGTGCATCATCGTCCTATCTTTTGTGCATATTATTACACATACAAAAAAAGTATTACTGCAGCTCTTTAAAGCTTATTCTTTTCTTGGGTACTTAGTATGCAAGCCTAGTACCACTAAATGCTATGCAAGAAAGAAAACAGAGCAGAGTATAAAGTCCTTACCTCTTCGTTTTTAACTCAAACGATCAGGCTGACCAGCTGGTATGTCGTTTGATGAAGAGGAAGTCAGATAGTGATTAGCCTAGTCAAATGATGTACTATCTGATGAAGAAATGGCATATTCATGGTTTTTTTCAAGTAAAGGGTCAACCCCTTGTTATCACTCGGGAATCCTAAGAGTTAGATGTTTATGAGATAGCAAGGAGGGGTCAACATTGTTTCGCCCAACCTCATTAAACACTGAAGCCTTTTGAAACAACTATTCTTCTTGTTTGAACTTACCCAGCTTTTGAATATATACTTGCTGAGCGTAAATCGCTCACGTGGATTATTATGAAATGTTTTATAGGTTATGTCAAGAAGGCCGAGTCGCCTAATAAAGGAAAGGAGAAAATGACATAGTGACGGTTTCTTGATTACTCTCCTATGGATGGCCTTTAAAGGGAAAGTGAAGCGAGAGGCCATTATAGAAATGTTCAGATTGTAAGGCCGAAAGGGCTATACCTAGACTTCCGCTACAAAATATTTAAGGTTTTGTAATAAAATGTTATATACCTTAGTTTTTATTATGAATGTTTGAGTGAAGATTTTGTAATAGAGATTATATTTCTCTTAATCATTGATGTTTATGCTTGGTTCAAGATGTTCTTCTGTTGTCAATTTCTGGCGGACCCGAAGTCCAGCATGGGATCTTTGAAGACTGTCACACAATTTCTGACAGTGCCTGAAGCCCAACCTAGGATTTTCGGGATCGCCACAATCAGTATGAATTAGTTCTAAGATATCTGTAACTCTATTGGCACCTAATTTTCTTAAGTTTGTTTGTTTTCCCTTAATGCATTCAATGCAAATTTGAAAACTACTTAAATCTAAGGGATCAAGAATTTCGTCATTTATAAGCCATTAAATTCTCTGTTTGAG
Source organism: Centella asiatica (assembly GCA_014636745.2). Classification (NCBI taxonomy): domain Eukaryota; kingdom Viridiplantae; phylum Streptophyta; class Magnoliopsida; order Apiales; family Apiaceae; genus Centella; species Centella asiatica. The sequence continues at coordinate 49,506,091 of CM025783.1, forward strand.
ATGTGACTTAAACGCTTATGTCATAAAGTAGTAGAATCCTCATTTAATTTACACTTTATACCTGTAGCACTTGAGTGCAAGATTTCACTGTCAAAAGTAATAGTTTCAAGCATATAAAGATTAATAATCAAAAAGCCAATGTCAGCCATAATTGAATTTAAGAAGAAACTAACTTTATTATTTCGAAAATAACAAGTATAATCAAATTTGTCCAAATGGGGAAATATAAATTAAATTTCGTCATTCTAAATGACGTTGCAACATAAGTTTCAACTAAGTCCAAATAAACATCACCCTTTAATAATAATCTAAATGTTCCTATAGCTTCAACTGGAACTTTATTGTCATTGCCCACGAAGATGAATCTTTCAGCATCACTTGATGGTCAGCTCCACAGGCAACCCTGCATAGATACACTTATGTGAGTAGTAGCACCAGAATCTACCCACCAAGTATCTTTAGGTACAAAAGCTAAATTAACTTCAGAACAAACAAAATTGAGAGTCTTACCCTTCTTTTCACGCCGAGCAGCATATTTAGAACACTCTTTCTTCCCATATCTTGCCTTTTTGCAAAAGTAACAGGTGGGTTCCTTATCCTGCTTCTCCTTTTGTTGCTTGGGTTTTCTATTGACAGTATCCTTAGCTCTCTTTCTTTTCTTATCTTGAAAGTTTGATGCCAAATGAGCACTCTCAGTTTTATCTCACTGCAACCTTTCTTCCTCTTGCTCATAGTGGGGAATGAGCTCATTAAGAGTTCATTTTTACTTTTGAGTATTGTAACTCACCACAAAATGACAAAATTGTACAGGAAATGATATAAGAACCAAGTGAACGAGGAAGTCATCTGTAAGCTCTAATCGGAGTTCATTGAGTTTGCCAACAAGATTAGACATCCCAATGATGTACTCCTTTATGTTCCCTTTTCCTTTATACTTCATGGTAACGAGTTATGACAAAATGTTACTTGTTTCGGCCTTTTCATTTTTAGCAAAATATTGCTCAATTTTTTTAAGGAACCTTTTGGCGTTAGTGCTCTCAGTAATAGAGCCCTGAAATCCTGTTGGAATCGTTCCCTTCATGATCGCTAGACTCATGCGATTAGGGCTCTCTCACTTCTCAATTTTATCCGTTTTTGGATGATCTATTGTAGAAATGGGTTTCTCTGTTCTTAATGCAATATCAAGATCCATACAGCCATGAACGATTTCAACATTTTCTCTCAATGTAACATAATTTGTCCCATTCAACATTGTGATCATACTCAATTGAGCAGATATGGTATTAATAGTAGGAGAAACTGTAAAGAAAACAAACAAAACAAAACAAGCAAGCTCACATCTGATATTCGAATTTAACATTATAAACAAATTCAAATAATGGCAAATTTGAACACAAGATACTTAGCACAACATTGAAATTTAGGCTTTGGACAGAAAAATCAACTGGTATCTATTACTTTTAATGTATTAATCAAATATTAACAATAAATTTCTACCAAATAATGTCTTTTTTGGACCGACTTATTATTTACATGAATATCTTAATAATTGTTACATACTTATTACCACAAGTATGTTTTAAGTTTGGCAAAATAATACATTCCTTTGGGCCGATAATTATTCACATAAAATTTAAACACATATTAATCATCTAAATATTTTAAATTAGCTAATCTACACAAAAGAGATTACTTTGACAACATATTGTTTCAATTAATTAATTCAAAATATCAGACACTAAAATTAATTGACAAATAAAATTTGCCAAAATTGAAAATTAAATCTCATATATATCACGTCCAAAAAAATAAATAAATATATATATATATATATAACAAAGTCACAACTAACCAAAGTTTCATTAATATATATGTCGAACTCACCGGTAAGCACCATGCCTTACCCACACATATATATGAATATATGATACTTGCAAATAAATAAATAAAAAAACATCTACGGCAACCTAGCATGACGGCCAGTGACACAAAATTTTATGCTCATAATTACAAAATTTTCATGGAATCACATAAAATTTTAAATAAAACTTGATTTCTCAATAAATCAATCTGAAAAAGGCTCTAATACTACTTGTTGTAAACTATAATCACTAAATATAAATTGTAATGCTTTATATTCAATTATTGAGAATATAATCAAAACACGGAAGTATACCTAGATTTATTGATATTAAAACTTGTGTTATCGTCTTTCTTAACCGAACACTCTTTAGAATAATAATGACTAGTTTTCTCTGATGGGGAGAGAAGAACTATATGCATGTTTAATATATCGGGGACGATAATCCATTGTATTCTTTTTATACGGTCTAATTAGGTCTCCCATTATAACCTAATTGAGCTCGATATTAGGTATTCACTCATTAAGTTCATACGTAATTAGAATCTAATTGAGTCTTTTTGTTTGATCACTTATTTTAAACTCAATACACAAATAGCTAATATAATTGATATTAAAATATGTAGCCTACATAAATTATTATTATTATTATAAATAATAATTCTAACAACACCCACCACCCCTAAACCTCTAGCAAACGTAATGACTACGAAGGCCTTTCCTACATAGCCCATGTTCCATTCTTGTTACTAGATATGATTAAACTTCAAGCTATCGATGTTGACCTCCTATCTAAAACTGCATGGGTTCAAGCTGGCGCAACCCTCAGAAAACTTTACTATTTGGTATGGTATGCAGTTGGAGCAGGAGGACTCATTAGTGATGGAGGGTATGGAACATTGAGATGAAAGTATGGTCTTGCAGCTGACAATGTCATCGACGCCATCTTAATAGATGTTAATGGGAAAATTCTCAATAGAAAATCAATGGGTGAAGATCTCATTTGGGCAATTCGAGGAGGTGAAGGTTCAAGCTTTGGGGTGATTCTCCAGGAAGTTAAAGTTAGTTTCTGTTCCCAAGGTTGTCACTGTTTTCGAAGTTCATAGAACACTAGAACAAAATGCAACCGACATTATGTACAAGTTGCAAACAAAAGCCTAAGACAAACCTCACGATGTTGAAATTAGAGTGGTAGCCAACACTATCAATACGGATTTACCCAATCAAATCAGTAAAACAGTACTACATAATGATGGTTCTGCTTCCACAAGCACTAAATCTGGCAAAATGGTGCGGCTGGGATTTGTCTCTCTATATCTTTGAAGAGCAGGTTAAGTAGCTTCAATGATGCAAAAAAGGTTTCCAGAGTTGGTATTGGTCAGATCAGATTGTGTTGAACTTAGTTATGTTCAATCTGTGATGCTTTTCTCACTTTTTCCAACTGATGCACCTCTTGAGGGACTGCTATACAAAATTGTATAGGAAACCAATTTCTATAGAATGTTTTGAAGGGATATAGGAAATGTTTATCTAAATTGAGCCTCTATCAACAAACATGATCTTCACATCCTACAGCGGAAAGATGGCCGAGATTTCAGAACTTTTTACATGATACATTAGGGTTTCTATGGATAATGACCAAACCAAGGCTTTGAAATGGATTAGAGGCTTGCACAAATACTTGACAACTCAGTCCAGCAAGAATCTGAGAACAACTTATTATAATTATGATGACCTTGACTTGGGATAGAATAATTTAAAAGGTCCCATAAGCTACGAAATAGCAAGCAAATGGGGTAAAACTACTTCAAGAATAATTTTGACAAGTTGGTTTGAGCCAAATCAAAGGTTGATCCTCATACTTTTTCAGGCATGAGCAAAGTATACCGCCGATGTGAGAATTGTAGGAAAAATTGAACAAAACCAAGTGATAAACAATCCAAAGGGAACGAGTAGTAAATTAGAAAGAACTCATGGTCCTTAAGGAAATATTCCATCCCATCGAACAATTTTTTTGGTGCTCGTGGATCTCAAACAGAATATACCTACACGATTCAACAATGTTCATTGATCTAATCGGGCACTAGAACTAGATCAATGTTTAGGAATAGTTTTCAACTTTCTTTAACCAGACGTGTATTAGAAGAGAAAGACCAAAGAAGATGTATGTAATTTCTGTATATTTATTGAACAGAATAATCTCTATTTATAATATAGATAATAACAATTAATCGATAAACTAGGAATTACAACAAATTAATCCATTGTGGGTGAAAGTGTTAACGGGCAAATAAAACAGATATAGGAATGAGTTTAAACGTGAGCGAAACAATAGCTACATGAACGGGTCAACAACGAGCTGTTAAAATCCATTTGAGGTGAAATAAGGTTTGACCATCGGGAAGGCTGTCGGTTGATACAGGCATCAGAGGATAAATATCGACTGATGAGTAAATATCTTCGATGACTAAATATCGAGAGATGAAGAGAAGGTATCCATTGACTAAATAATACCCCTTACGAGTTATTATCCTCTGATGAACTAGTATCAACTGATGAACTAATATATCAACTGATGCAGTATCTGTTGATGAACTAATATATCAACTAGTTAAAGTATTGTTTAATTTTGATTATTTAGACGACGAGGATCACCATGTTGACTTGCCTCATCATCTTCTTCCATAAATAATTCCATGTGCAATCTTCATATTATATAATCTCCCTAAAAACTATGCTTCAAAAGATCAAATGTTACATTGTTCCGCTCCTTCCGTAGTAGACTCACATTCGGAGCATGGACATCAAAAGTGATTTCCGTCAACATTTCCAAATGCAAAATCCAAAAACTATTCAACCCCTTTAACACACTCCAGATTCAGCCCACCATTCAGTATTGTACACTCAATCCAAGTACGATCACCAGAAATCTTTCACGATATTGATACATAAACATACTCAACATGTAAGTGTATGCGCATGCTCCTATATCCTACTTTATTCAGCATCCCTGTACACCAGTCAAACTTCTATCCCATTCTCATAAGTGTCCCACTAGCGGTGATAACTTAAACCCGTCTTGAATTATGAGGAAATTTCAGCAGCAACTCCCCATAGTCTCCAAGTACATGGTAAAATCTAAGTATGCAGTCGAAGAACAAAAACAAAGATGACACACCAAGATTTTCCTCAGATGTGAGACATATTCAAATTTTCACCACCGGCCTAAGTGGGAACAATGCATACAACAACAGTCCCAAAACAGGCACTATTCAATATTCATTACTAAGTAAATCTTAACAGGTTTCTAAGCTATTACATGCATGCATGTATTGTACAAATTTGCATTTAAATTTGGAAATACATTAGGTAGTTGTATTTCCCACCCCCACCCCTCTCCCAACCCCGAACCACTAGTCCCTCCCCCATACCTTAACCACCATAAAACACGACCACACACCACCATAACAACCACAACCCACACTGTCGAACCAAACCAAACACACCACAAACAAACACACATACACACACACAACATACTTCAAATTAAAGACAAAACAATGACGATGATGATGATGACAGGTATCCTTTAGTCGTCATCGCCAGAAAATGATGCGGAGAAGTAAATAAGATGTGGGAGGAAGTAGGGGAGTCCTGGTGTGAAATAAGGTTTTAAATCTAATCTTGACGGTGACACCATCAATATTAGTTTGTATTCTTGACGGATTTTGGTCGTTGGATAGATCTCATCGATATTGGTTCTCTTTCTTGTATTAGATGAAGAACTAGTTGCCAACTTGTTCCAAATGAGCGTCGCTAGACCCGCACTATAGTGGTATACCTGTCTCGAGATGACCCTAATCAAGATATGGGGAACCTTGCCAATACAAACTTGGAGCATTATAGTTTCCATACCCAACGTTCCCCTAACATCTTCTAGCTAGGTCAAAAGGAAGCCGAACGAGTCCTTCAGATAATTCATCCAGAGATTTAGAGAAATGGCTATCACAATCGTTCCATCACTCGACAATAAGGAAATAGTGAAAATTATTATTGTGGGGCAGACGTCCACTTACAATGACAAACTATTGTAAAAAATGGAAACACTTTCCATGACTTGATTAAGCTCGTCGTACACATGGAGCACAATTTCAAAACAAGGAAGGTAATGGCCCTCACAGCCCTCGAAACAGTTGTGGCGAAAATCCAAACTAGGTCATATCAAAGAATGTCATTTAAGAATAATGAAACAGACGTCACCCTCATCCTACCTGGGCCAAGAATACAGAATAGCTACTCACACCATGTGAAAGTTTCAAATTTCAAAGTTGAATCCAATAATCAAGGAAGGGCTACCAAAAGGCTGTTTATGAAATTCTCTTGCTTGGGGGAACCATTGTCATATATCTATAATATTCTAATTAAAAAAACATGATCCAAAAATCAAAAGAGGTATGAAACTCGAAGATCAAGAATTTTGACCCTAGTAGGAGATGCTTATATCATTCAGATGTGCCTGGCCATAAAACAGAACATTAGTAGTCCCGGAAACATGGGTTCCAATATTTGATTGATAAAAAGGTGAAAGTAATCTCGACCGACGAAGCCCCTAATGTGACAACTAATCCATTCCCACAGAATAATACCAACATCAACATGATCAATGTAGACAGAGATGGCAAAGTTAGTCACTAGTATATGTGATCGGTAAAGGTGAAATGAGTTGTTGCAATAGTGTAGCAGTAACCATTTAAGGAAAGCCCAAAGACATACCAGTACGGACACCGAAGAAGTTGGTCATTCAAAAATCGACTTAGCTATAAGTAGAAGACTTGAAAGTGGTTCCATGGAAATATGCGGTCAAATACCTCATAACTTGAGGGAAAGAGATAGTAAGAGACACTCACCGTAAAGTGGGACTCAACTGGACCCGTGAGGTAAAAACTCCAGCCAAACCAACAGTAGAGATCTCCAATGATGAGATAAAATTGTTTCCTCCAGAAGATTTGGAGATAACACTGAAGAAAATCTTTTCTCTCGATTTGATAATCAATTCTGATAGCCACCGAAAATTCCTGATGTAAATTTTGGCCAATACATATTTGGACAAAGGATTTCTGAAAACAGACTAGAAGACGTTATCAGCGCCATAGTTGACATCAACTTAATTTGTTTCTCATAAGATGACATACCTCTAGAAGGAATGGACCCTAGGAAAGTTCTGTACAGGGCTGTTCAATGCTCTGGATTTGTGATTGGAGGAGTCTTGATAGACAGAGATTCTGTAGTTAATATATGTCCCTATGACAATTTGATGAAATTAGTAAATCAATCAAGAAAGGATCAAGCTCTGCATTATTGTGGCAAGAATATTTGATGGAACTAAGCTAGGGTAAAGGGTGAGATTGACCTCCTAGTAGACATTTCCCCTCATACCTTCAGCATCATTTTCTAAGTCCTTAACATCAACTCAGGATACAACATTTTGTTAGGTTGACCCTGGATCAATATAACTAGGTCAGTCTCATCTAGCCTTCATGTTAGGTGTACAGTATTCGATAATGATTATACTTAGAATACTTAGAAATTTAAATGTACAATTAGTACTAGTATATAGCAGTTATGTTTTTGTAGTCGATAGTTTACTCTTTGATTATTGTAAAATATTATTATAAGAGAGTAACTTAAAATGTATTGTAAGAGGCTATCAGGACTGCATTGTAACGTTCAGCAAAGTTAAAGATTATGTTTGGTCTATCAGAAACTAACTACCGAATACTAAAGATTTATTGAAGTTAGTCGAATCTATTTGAACCTAAGAATTAGTCTGTCAGATAGACTAAAGGTTAGCTTGTCACAGACTAAGCTTTGTGTTGTCAGAGTCTAAACATTAATCTACCAGAGACTGTTGTTGAAGCCATAAGAGACTAAAGTGAAGTTTACTCCCTCATGTAGTGAAGAATTCTAATTCAAATAGAAGTTGGTTTTAGCACGAATAAAGAAGTTGTGTTGAAGATGAAGCTGGTTAGGAAATATACCAGAAGTGTTTCTATTGTATTAGAATTACTATTCAGGTTGAAAATAGGAAAATACTATCGAATAGGATTAGAAGCTATAGTTGATTTACAAGGAATAGAAGCTATAATTTTTATAGAGATATAAGAAGTTGTACGGTTTCATTGATTCATACATTCAGTACAGAAATTGATGCTCACAATTGACTTGTGATTGTTAGAATTTGTATTCAATTACTAATTGATAAAAAGCAATTGTTTTACAAATTTGTCTTGTTTTTTACTTTTCACAAGTTAAATTACTTTAAAGAACAAGGATTCAAAAAAGTTTCAAGAACTTGTAGTCAACCCCCTTCTACAAGTTCTAGACTATCTATGAGAACCTAAAATTTCAAATAAGTTTTGTTAATTCATTTTTGTAATTTATTTTATGCATGGAGGTTCAATTTCTTTTATTCGGAACGAATAATGAAAGTGCGATGGCAATATGATGTCCAAAATTCAATGATTTTAGTTCCTTTGTAAAAACCATCAAAGGGATATGAAGTGCATTAATCTCAAAATCTTGTATGAGATTAATTTAATTAAGCATGAACAAAAATTGATGTTATGGAATATGAGTGTGAGATTAAGTAATTTAGCTTATACGGAGATGGAAGGAGTTACGTGTGAAGTTACTTGATTAGTAGGCAGGTTGGGTGGCAACAATTGATTAAAGACAAGCTGCATGTGTGACAGCAGCTGCTTGTTACTTGTACTAGCTGTTAAGAGTCATGATGAGTAGTCGTTTTACCATCCAGATTAACCAATCATTTTATTTCAAGGCTTAATTTCGGCCTACTATAAATACCTCATTCAGAGGTAAAATTTTAATCTCTTTTCTAAAAAAAATCTCTTCTAAAGTTCTTCTCTAAACTTACCATCTTCATAAATTTCCAAGTTTTCTCTCAGAAAATTATTCTCAGACAAACTTTAAATTCTCTCTTAAAGACGAAGAGGTAAGAACCTGGTACTCTACTCAGTTTCTTTCACCCATAGCATTAAAGATTTATTAACCTTGTATGCTAAGTTTTCAAGAAGGAATAAAACTTTAAATGATTATATTCTTTTGCATTTACATGTTTATGAGGCATCTTAGGTTGAGTTTGTTCATGTTAGGTCTTCCATCGAAATGAAGACAAGCTCTATGCTAGTCTCTGATGAGTTAATGTTAATCTTTGACGAGATAATATTAGTCTCTGATGACGTCAACCTTTGTCTTCGATGGGTTGAGATGGTGTCATCAGTCTCTCATGAGATATTGGTTAGTCTCTGATGACTAATATGTTAGTCTCTGATAAAATACTTTAGTCTCTGATGAGATAGATGCTACTCTCTGACGAAGGATTTCCTTAGTCTCCGACAGGCTCAGTTTAGTCCCTGATGATGTCATCCACAGTCTCTGATGAGCAATCTTTCTTCAAAAGCTATAAAACATTATTTTCCTTAAATTATTTGAGGATGTTATTCCTTGAACCTCAACGGTTCTTTTGTCAGATTTGAAACATTAAAAGTTTAAGGACATCACATATACATTTTCTTTCATAATTCTTATTAAGGTATTAAATTTATCATGTGATATGCATGTTTTTCAGAATCTTTCACTCACGAGTAAATTGAATTTGATTTTATGCAAAGGACCGAGGCAAGTATATACATTCAATCTGATACTTATTTTAAATTTAACGCAATATCATTTGATTCGATATGCGTGCAAGGCTTTGTTTATATGTTTTAAATGCTCTTATGAATGAGAATGCTATGCTTTAAATTTCGCTAGCATGATATGAATGATAGTGCATGGATATAACTGAGCTTTGATTTATTAGTTATTTTAAACTTTATATCCGTGCTATTAAATGAGAATGATATGTCCCTTGAATGGGTTATGCCACATGGTTGGCTAGAGAAAAGGAAAGGTGTTGATTTGTTTTTCACCTGACCTAGAGGAATTATAAGTGACTACGTACGTTCACACAAGGAGGGGTCATGAGGTCACAGTTAGACCAGCTGTATACCGTATGATTGCAGATCCAACGGGTTTAGCCCCCGATGGATATTTTGAGGAATTTGTACACAGGTGAATACCTGTCTTTCTTCAAGGAGGATTACATGTTGTTTATCATTAGTAGTCCTAAAGACTCTTCAAAGATTTCTGAGGCATTAGTATTGTTTCACTGAGCCTCATAAACAGAATTGAACTTCCATCAACATTTCTCGATTTGTTTCTCTGATTTGTTTATATACTTGTTGGGCGTAAATCGCTCATTCTTGTTGAACTTAATGCCTTGCAAGGCATGATCCAAAGGCTGAACCCTCTGACAAGGGGAAAACAAAGATGTTTGGCTACTAAGTTTGCCGCTGAGGAAGGAAGAAGGATGTTTTGAAGTTGTAATGTTACGTACTAAAACATAGAAATAGAATAGCTTCCGCTGAGAATGTAATATTTTGGATTGTAATAACTTTTCATTATTTCCTTGTATCAGTATTTATACTATGAATGGATGTGTTGTTATCTTTTCCTTCTTTTGACAAAGCCCTGGTCCAGTAAGGGATTTTGGGGTCGTCACACTATCTAATTGGGACAACAAGTTGTATCAGAGCTTGATTAACTTAATTCAAGTGAATAGATCCAAAGATGGCCAACGATGATGGAAACAGCTCAAACTTGATGAGTTATGTTAGGAATCGTAATGGTGGAACCAGAAGTTCAGTATTGAAAAAGGAAGACTATCTGATCTGTAAACAAAAGATGTATATGCACTGGAGGGTTATTGATCCTGATTTCATTGATAGAATTGAAAAGGGTCCATATTAGCCAAGGAAATTTGTTCCTGCAAAGACTGTGTGCTCTTGAACTTCCACCTAAAAGTGATTATATTATTGAAGATGAGTTACAAGTGTTAAAAGATGCTAAGTTCTACAATGATTTGGATAAAAATATGTTAACAAGCATTATCAACTGCATTACATGAAAACAAATATGAGACACCATCAAGGTCCTGTGTGAGGGGACAGACCAAGTTCAAAAGAATAAAAGATAATTATTGACTCAACAATATGAATTTTTTCAAGCAAAGCCTGGTGAATCAATAACATCAGTTTATGTTAGATTCAATGCTTTGCTAAATGACCTAAAGATTCTTGGAAAGTCAATTGATAATGAAGATGTCAACACCAAATTCATGAGGGCTCTTCCACCAAGCTGGGATCCAAAACCAACTGTAATAAGGGAAGCTCATGTTATGGATACCCTTACACTGGATAGGCTCTATGGAAATCTGAACACATATGAACTTGAAGTAGAGTAAAGGCAAAATATGCACAACAAGGACAAAGGAGCTACATTAATGGTTGAGACTAAGATGTGTGATGACGAACTTGATGATGAAACCTACACTGCAAGCTCTAATGTAGAAGAACCTGAATTTAATAGTGATGATGACATGGAGGAACTTATGGCCTTCATGGTGAAGCAATTCAAGATATTCAGAACTAGTAGAAAAGGGAGGAAATGCTCAAGGAAGCCTAACCCAAAGAGAGAAGGTCAAACTGTGATCTTTGACAAAAAGAAGATTAGAGGTTATAATTGTGATGGGTTAGAGTACTCTGCTAATGAGCACAAGAAGCCTAGCTCAACTAAGAGATCTAAGGATGAAAACAATGGGAAATTAAGGAATGACTTTGCTAACAAGAAATATAAATCAAAGAGCACGTCCTTGATTAGTGAAGCAAAAGATTATCAACTTTGCTTTGACAGCTCAAATTGATGAGCCAAATGATTCTTCAAAGGTATGTATGAAACTTATAACTTTAATGTGCTTAATCTTATTGATATATCTAGTATAGAAAGCATACAAAAAAATATGTCTGATTTGCATGTTAATTTTAGATCATTAACTATTAAACATACCAAAATCAAAGAATCACATGGCCAATTCCTATTAAAAGGATTAATTTTGTCTCACCTATCAGTGAGCCTAAGTTCATCAATACTCAAAATCAACCTATCACTACTTCTCCCAAGAAAGATCAAAAATCAATGAATGTTGATGAAAAGAGTCCCTCTAAGTGATTGAACATAGGTTTCATAACAAAGACACAACTAAACAAGAGACTAGAGAAATTGGCAGAGTCTAAGAAAGAAATACCATCGGAGACTAGCAATGTAAAAGAAATAGGAATGAAAAGATAGGCATTAATCACATTGCATAACACTGTAGGAGTAAAAAATGGAGTTCCTAAGGAGGAGACTACGCTAATAAAGATAGTTAAATCTAGATCACCTTTAAACAGGTCCAATCATCTTTATGATAACTATTGAAGTACTAATCTTGGCAGTCTATCCCATCCTAGAAGCAAGATTAATGATTGTCCATTAAAAGTCACAATTTCTGAAAGATGAAAAACTCCATCAGAGTCTAGTGTTGAATCCAAAACTAGTGAGAAAAGACCCAAGAAATTCTGGGTCCTAAAGAAGTCTAACTAGTCGTTGTTACTGTGCAGGGCCAAAAGAAGAGATCATGGTTCTTGGACAATGGATATTCAAGGCATATGACTGGTGACAAGTCCGTGCTAATATAGTATGAAGAAAGGAACGGCCATAAGGTGACCTTTGAAGATGACAACAAAGGGAATACAAAGGGCTATGAAAATGTTTAACATGATGATGTCATCTTTACAGAAGTATCACTAGTTGATGGCTTAAAACACAACCTATTAAGTGTTAGTCAACTATTTGATAGAGGTTACAATGTCACATTCGAAGAAGACCGATGCCTAGTGTGTGACAAGAAGACTGGAGATGTGAACTTGACAGGGAAGAGAAAAGGAAATCAACTCTTTGGTGAGAAAAGGATTAGTAGGTGACATTCCTCAATTTTAGTTTACACAAGATGGATTGTGTGAGTCATGCTAGAAAGGAACGAAAAGGAGTGTATCTTTCAGGAGTAAACCAACAACATCAATTACTGACCCATTACAATTACTACATATGGATTTGTTTGATCAAGTAAATGTGATGTCAATCTCAAGAAACAGATATGCATTGGTTATAGTGAATGATCACACAAGGTATTCATGGGTGAAACACCTTCACTCAAAAAATGAAGCCTTTCAGTTGGTTATTGATGATATCAAGAAAGTGAAAACTTAGTTAGGAAAGAAAGTAAGGGTCATAAAGAGTGACAGAGGTATAGAATTCAAGAATTCTCAAATCAAACAATTGTGCACTAAAAAAGGAATAACTTATCAATTCTCAGCTCCCAGAACTCCACAACAAAATGGAGTTGTTAAGAGGAAAAACAGAACCCTCATTTAAGTAGCAAGGACAATATTAGAAGAGTCCAAGCTTCCAACCTACTTTTGGGAAGAAGCAATCAGTATTGCATGCCTCACACAAAACAGGTCCTTAATCAACAAAATGTACAACAAAACACCTTATGAGTTGATGACTGGGAGAAAACCAACTCTCAAGTTTCTTCATGTATTTTTGTAAGTATTTTGTTCTGAAAGTCACATCAAAGACTAGAGAGTAAGTGGACAACAAGTCTTATGAGGCAATAGTCTTAGGTTATTCTCTATTAAGTAAAACATATAAAGTTTATAATCTAAGAACAAAGGTTATTGTGGAATCTATACAAGTAGCATTTTATGATAGCAGGATTCCTAAAATGATTGGTCAAGCACTACATAAAACTCTCAGATCTGAGAATGAATTGGATGCATGGAAAGACCCATCAAAGACTGATGAACAACCCCAAGATGACTATGTACATGCAATGAATGAGGGAAAGTTAACAGTTGTGCATGAATTACCAAGGACTAATACTCCATCAGAGACTAGAGTATTAGCAACAAATGAACCATAAGATACTAGTAATACAAATGCACAATCAAAGTAAAATGGAACACCGGAGACTACTGAAGAAAATGGTTAATAAGAGACTAACAGCTCAGAGGGAGCTAGTAATGAAGAAATCACTGGTTTAGGGGGAACAGATTCTAATCTTACAAATAGATTGGACAATGTTCATCTAGAAACTGAAGCCTTATCTTCAAGATTGAATCTACCACATGCAAGATCATGGTTGAAAGACTAGACACCAGATTTTATAATTGGAGATTTAGAGGAATGAGTTAAGACAAGAAGTGCAACTCAAAATGAATGTCCCTATCTTAGTTTTATTTCTAAGTTTGAATCAAAGAAAATTATAGAAGTACTTCAAAATCCAAACTGGGTAATTTCCATGCAAGAAGAATTTAACCAATTCACATGAAAAAAAATCTGGAAACTAGTGTCTAAACTAAGGAATAGATCAATAGTAAGTACCAAATGAGTCTTCAGTAACAAGTTAGATGAAACTAGTATGATTACAGGAAATAAAGCAAGACTGTTAGCAAAGGGATATTCTTAAGAAAAGGGTATTGATTATGATGAGACTTTCGCACCCGTTGCAAGACTTAAAGTTATAAGGATTTTTCTGGCATATGTAGCTTATAGGAACTTCAAAGTGTACTAGATGGACATAAAAAGTGTTTTCTTAAGTGGAAAGTTGGATGAAGAGGTTTATGTGGAACAACCACTCGGTTTTGTAGGTCCCAAGCTTCCGAACCACATCTACATGTTATGTAAAGCACTTTATGGCTTGAAGCAAGCTCTAAGGGCCTAGTATGATACATTCTCACATTTTTTAATTGAAAATAAATTTGTTAGAGGTATCATAGATAAAACACTTTTTTATAGGAAAAATTGTTCAAATATATGTAGATGACATTATATTTGAATTCAAGTTCTTTCAACTTTTTCAAATTCTCATTCTTTAAAGTAATATAACTTGAGGAAAATAAAGAACAAGACAAATCTATAAAATAAATTTTTTTATTAACAATTGAATATAAATTCTAACAATCAAAAATTGATTGTCAGCTTCAATTTTTTACAGTATCTATCTGAAACTATGAAATTTTACGGCTTCTTATAACTGTGTAAATTTAATTATAGTTTTTGATTCTGAATCATAATTCAGCTTCTAATCTTATTTGATAATATAATTTTATTTACAATCTCAATAGGTACAATAATTCAATACAATTACTTCTGGTATATTTCCTAACTAGCTTTGTCTTCAACACAAATTCTTTTGTCCGTGCTGAAATCCACTTCTATTTGAATTAGAACTCTTCACTGCATCAGGGAGTAATCTTCACTTTAGTATCTTATGGCTTCAACAACAATCTCTGATGGAATGATGATTAGTCTCCAATAGGCTTAGCCTTAGTCTCCGATAGGCTTCAACTTTAGTCTCCGACAGACTTAGCCTTAGTCTCTGACAAACTAAACATAATCCCTGACTTTGTTGAATTCTCCAACTAGTTCTGGTAGTCTCTTACAATACAATTTAACTTACTCTCATATAAAAATATATTACAACAATCAAAGAGCAAACTACCAGCTACAAAAATTTTAACTGCTATAAATTAGCACTAACTGTACATTTGTATTTCTAAGTATTCTAAATATAATCATCATCAAATGCTAAAAAAACCTAACAATCTCCACCTATTTATGGTTATCAAAGTGATAAGCATAATCAAGGTTGGCGATGATGTCAAAACTCTAAATTACAAGAATAACTTAGAAACAAAAATTTAAAGAATGTATTTTTACAAATGTACCTTAACTAAGTTCTTTGATCTTAAAATTTAGCTTCACCTACTCATGTTTAAATCCTTTAAGTCTGGCTTCTTATTCTGAAACAAGAATCTCAACTTCAATCAACTTATTTTCTTCCACTGTTCCTTCATTTTGGTTTATTTGACTTTTCCTTCTAGCAGCTTCATGAACTTGATCTCTTATTCATCATCAGAATCCTTAAGTAAAGCAATGAATCCTACGAGTTCACCCAAGCTCACTTTATTGATCTACTTGTGATAGTCAAAGAATACAACGTCTCCATAAAAATTCTTATAAAATAATCCGAAGGGCATTGCTTGCACTTGTGGCATCTTGAACAATTTCTCCATCTTTTTAAGCTCCTTCTGGATTTGATTTCTAAAATTTGAGTTTAGTTGAGAATTTTCCATAACAACAGTAAGCAGCCACTCCAAATTAACAGAACTCATCTCTAGGCTTGGCTTATTTAGAAGCAAAATCTCTCCATTTTTTTAAGTGATTTTGAGATATCTTTATTCTTCTCAATATCAATGACCTCAACGCTCTTCTTGAAAGCTTCTTTGATCTCAGATGTATTGGTCATTCCAATCCTAGATATTTGACTATTGAGATCTGGATTATTTTGAACTTTAACCCCAATCACCAAAGCAACTTGTTGATCTATCGTAGTTTGGCTTTCCAAAGTTCGAGTTTCACTTAGCAATGATTTTTTTTCTTGTTTTCTTTTCATCTTGCTCAATCTCCTTATTTCTTTTTCTTATTTCTACAGACTTTTGAGATCTGGACTTCCTTGCTAGTGCTTTCCTTTCTTCTTCCTATTTCTCCCTTTCTATTGTCATTTCCTCATCCCTTTGAAGTTTCTGAGCATATAATGCATCAGCTTCAATCAATTTCTGCTCTTGAGGATAAACGAACTCAACTTTACCATCAACTATTAACTCTACTGGAGTGAAAAGTGAGCAGTTTTCATGGCATCTCCCAAAAGCTTAGGTTTTCTTGGTTGAGTAGACTTTTTCTTTTTAGGTTTTTCAATCAGGATATCTTTGCCTTTATCCTTTTTTAGTGAGACTACAGTGGGAGCTTCAACATCAGCTTGAACACTAATCTTGATGGCTGCATTAATATCTTTGTTAGCTTTTTGAATTCTTTCAAGCTCAGCCATCAAACTAGTTAAGCTGGAATCCCCAGTGACAACTTCTCCCTTGCTTATCTCATTATCTCCTGTTGTTGGATTTGTAGTAGGAGCAGAAAATAAATGAGCTTCTTGATAGGTTGATGTCTTAACAGGTTTAAGAAATTCACCTACTAAGAATGTACATTTCTCTCTTTTATTTTGTTCAAGGATCTCCTCCTTGCTCACTTCCTCTTCTTTTTCCAAGCTTTCTAACCTTGACTCTCTATATTTTGATTCATCTCTCCTTTTTCCAGGCCAGGAGTCTGACTCTCACTAATTATTCTCTCTGTCTCACTCATTTGGATAAGTGCATTCTGTCCTAAAGAAAGAGGAGGTAAAGAAAAATTATTCATGACACCAAGGAGAGGGGGGTCCCTTAATAATGATGTATTTAGGGATCTCTTGAAGGTAAGTGTTTGATCCATGGGGTGAAGAATCATAGCTTTGTATTTTGAACAAGTGGTTCTTGTGTATTAGTCTCTTGTAAGATGCAAGCATTAGTCTCTGGTGAAGTAGCTAGTCTCTGGTGGGTGACTAGTCTCCGAACAGTCCATTTGAGGACTAATCTCTGATGGTTTTGCTTGATATACCATGAATGTTGGCTCTTCTTGAAAAACATCAAGAAGATTCAAACTTTGAAGTTCTGATGAATCAAGAATAAGAGAAGAAGGAGTAAAAAGTGTAGATTGGAGTGTTAGTTACTTTTCAGGAATTGAAATTTGAGGAGCATCAAGTTGAATTGACTCAGTGTGTGTACTCCTAGTGTCACTCTTTCTTTTAGTTCTCCTATCATAGTGATTTTTCCTCTGGTTTTGTACTGAGGGTTGTGCAGACTCCTTACATGTTTTTCCTGGTTGAACACTTTTTTCAATATGATCGGTGTCGAATCCAACAAAATTAAATTCCTACTCAAAAATAACTAGCTTGTAGCAAGTGATAGTAGGGTCGTATAAAGTGCATGAACAATAAAAATATGGATTTAACAAATATATGTGAGAAAACTAGCCAAAGGATTATTCTCAACTTTGATTTTTTGAATTGATCATCGATGCAAGAATTATTCAATTATCCTATAATATATTGGTTATAGTTGTCGAACATATAACAACAACCAATTTCTCCTTAATTTGTCGATAACCAAGATACGATCTAATGATTACTTATTTTACCAATGAACAATCATACATATGATCATATGATTTAATTCACCAATAACATTAAGAATTAGAGAGACCCAATTCTAATCAACAAACTTGAAATGTTATGTTCATTTAAACTAGATTACAAAATCCCATAACAATAATTAGAAACTTGACCATAACCAACATTGTTAATTTCTTGAAATATTAGAACCATCAAACAATTACGGATTTGATATTTTAAAAAATGATATATTCTTTTGACAATTAAATAGTTGCGCACCTACCCAATTAATCAAAACAATAATAAACTTGAAAAACAGAGAAATTGCAAAATACCCAAGAATAATAGAATATATAAAATCAGTTAGATCTCACAATTGATGGCGAATCAAAGTGATGATTATCCTTCAACTAAAAATAGACTTAGTCGCACATACTTGATGAAAAATACATACAAGAGAGAATAGAGTTGCTAGAAAACTCAATGTTAAGAGAGCCCTTTATGGTTGTAGAATTATCTCCTTAAATAAGGAAGAACTTAATCTCATATAGGATTCCTTCTTTACTTGGAGAATAAATCTAAAACTCTTTTCCTATTACAATTATGATAAAATAAGGTTTTATCCCAATAAAAACGTGGGCAAGGGTTTACAACTTAAAAGATTATAATAGATCTTAAATTTCCTAGTTTGACTCAAAATCTCGTACAAAAGCCTTTAGGGAACAAGTTATGACATTCAACATAGATTTATGTTTTTAAATACTTTTCATCTCATTGCTCCATTTTGCATTCCTAAATATAAATAACACTCAAAACACACAAAATAAGAATAGAGAATATTTAAGAACATGAAAATGACAATAAAAGACATGAAGAAATTACGACTTAACAAATTCCCCCACACTTAGACTTCGCATGTCCTCGGGCAAATCAAACTCAAGAAACAAATGATAATAAAAAACAAAATACTACACACACAATTTATCTAAGCTCCTCATCATTATGAAACAATTACTCAAATTAATTTAGATAACTATGACAAACAATAAATCAAATAATTGAAGGACACGAAATAAAAAACTTTCAATCATTAACAAATATGCAATTTATGTTAGTTAAATGCACATAGCAAATCAACAAGAGCTAGAAAAAGAACTTCTCCACTCAATCAATATCCCATACTCCCTTTATAAAGAATCAAGAAGTGATCTTGTGTATTAAGTGCTTGTGTACCTGCTTAAAAACATATTGACACTAATATAGACACTTCATCTTCTTAGAATTAGCTACATTTTATTTCTCGAATATCATCATAAGTATCTTCAGCCTAAGAGAATGCCATCAAAACGAGCTTAGAAAATAAAACTCGTGAACACCAAGAATAGAATTTCACTACACACTTTTTTTTTCTTTCATTTTCATATTTACTTCTTTTTTTTCCAGCTCATGCAATGTCTGGTTTATTCCTTTCTATGTTACCCATGTAGCGAGCTTTTGAACCAACGACTTTGTGAGAACCCAAAAATTTGAATGAGTTCTATTGTATGTGATAGTGTGAAATTTATGTATAGACTTACATTACATTTGCTTTCATTTTGTGTGTGTTTTATTTATTAATGAGGTGTTTTCAAGTTACTTTTGTAAGAATAGGTCAAAAAGGTGGAAATGATGAAAACAAGGAATAATGGACTGAAAAGAGCAAGAAGAATCAAAACAAGAAATTAACAGAAACTTGAAGTAGCAATACGACATGGCCATGTCGTATCCTGGACGGGGCCTGCAAAAACACATCAGCAGTTTATTTAGATTGGACGGGCCGGACCCACACTGCAGAGATGAAAACACGTGACAAAGGAAATAAAAGGCTGGAGAAAGAGATTAAAGAAGCTACCAAATTAGAAAAAGATCTTCTGGAAGCCAATTAGGATTAGGATTCTTTGTAGGGCAACAAATATTGTTTATATAAATAGAATAGGGCTGCAGCAGTTTTCTCGATCTCTGTTTTTACACAGCAGCCGCTCCTTCTCTTTCTCTTAGAATTCTGCAGATTTTATACAGTTTTTAATTATTTCAGCATTATGTCTTCTAGTATTATGAACAACTAAATCCTTCTAGTTAAGGTACTTTGATTTCTAGCCAAGATTAAATCGTGAGACTTTTGTTTTAATTAGTTTTATTCAAGTCCAAGTATTTATTTGATTTCTGCGCTATAAACCGTTTATGTTATTATTTAATTTATTATGCAATGTGGCCAGTTGTGTGATTTATTGAATGATATCTTGCTGATTAGAATATGAAGGTCATTTGACATTATTTTAACAAAGTATCAAATTGATCTTAACTAATAAAGGTTTCGGGTAAGATTGGTGGAATCAAATAATCTAGTTTAAATAATCTACAGGTGTCCGATTTTATTAACTAGGGTAGGGTTCTTTTTCATTCATAAAGCAACCATTAGATTGAATCCTATCAGGGTGTCCGGGGGTTGTCTATTTGGTCTAGAGAAGTAATCCTAGCAGGGTGTTCGGGGATTACCGATAAAATTAGAAAAGATTGGTTAAGTAGAGCGTTTGCCCTTAACTATAACTTTATCTATTTGAATGAATAAAATTTATCTTTTGTGTCGATGATCGAAATATTTGGCTAGATTGAAAAGTACCTTGGCTAGACTTGTCTCCATTAGATTTCTTATATTTTATTATTCTGCAATCTTGTTTATTTACAAATTTTGTTTTGATTGTTATTTTTAATATCTTTCATAATTAATTTCAAAACCCATTTTTCCAAGCAAATAATTAACCGCAATAATCCCTGTGGAATCGACCCTATTCACCATTATACTGCGTAAGTGTAAAAGAATAGGAATAATTATTTTTGGTGGGTTGACACCCTATCAAATTTTGGCGCCGTTGCCGGGGATTTTTGTGTAAGGTTTATTATTTGCAATCTAATCGTTTCTTTAGTGTTTGTATGTTGCGGAGATCTTCTTCTACAGGTGAGCTTTTGTTCGATTCTGAGATTGAGAAAACTGCAAGGCAAAACACTAAGGCGACGAAACTACGCAAACAACAAGTGAAAGCTGCTGCGCAGAAATTTACTACAGATTTTGAGAGATTGTCCACTTCCGAAACTTGTTCAAACGAAGAAAAAAAGGAGATTTTCGAGATGGCCAATCCACCTCCTGCAACTTTGCGGGATATGCTCGCACCACCTGTGAATCAGCAGCCATTCTGCATTCAATACCAAAATGTTGAAGAAGGTTTCGAACTGAAACCCGGCTTGATTCACCTTCTGCCGAAATTCCATGGAATGCAAAGTGAGGATCCAAATCGGCATCTGAAGGAATTTCATGTGGCTTGTTCTGGCTTTCGACCGCGCGGAGTAACTGAAGAACAAATCAAATTGCGTGCTTTCCCTTTTTCATTGGAGGACAATGCTAAAGAATGGTTGTTCTACCTCCTTTCAGGTTCAATCAACACTTGGCCTGAAATGGCGAGACTATTCTTGGAGCGATTTTTCCCTGCATCTCGAGCTGCTAATCTACGTAGAGAAATCTGCAGTATCCGACAAAAAGATGCTGAATCACTCTATGAATATTGGGAGAGGTTCAAGAAACTTTGCGCAAGCTGCCCACAACATGGCATAACAGATCAATTATTGATTCAATATTTTTACGAAAGGTTGCTGCCAATTGAAAGGAGAGTAATAGATGCTGCTAGCGGTGGAGCTTTGGTGAGTAAAACACCTCAAGAAGCACGAGATCTTATATCTGTCATGGCTGCTAATTCTCAACAGTTTAGTAGCCGTTCCGATGCACCAACAAGAGGCATACATGAGGTGAAATCATCCAATCTTGAATCTAAACTTGATAGAATTGCTGAATTATTGGAGAAAAATATTGTTGGAAATGCAAGTGCTGTTAATCGGATTCAACAAGTCCCAATTTGTGGTATTTGTTGTTTTCAAGGACACCAAACTGATGCATGCCCGACTTTACAAGATGATTCCAGCAATGAAGTTTGGAATGCAATGGGCAATTACAATGCCTAACCTCAAAGGAAGTATGATCCCTTTTCAAATTCATATAATCCAGGTTGGAGAGATCATCCAAATCTGCGTTATGGCAACAATCTACAGCCACCACAGCAGGCCCCACAAATGAATTATGCTGAAGAAATCACCAGCATGAAAGAAATGATGGCCAAGCTCATGGTAAACCAAGAAAAACGTGATGAGCAGTTTGGGGAATTAAAGAATCAGTTTAGTCAAATGATGACAGCACTAAACAAGGTGGAGAATCGAGGAAAGCTGCCCTCTCAGCCAGATGTAAACCCAGGCCACAATGTCAGTGCTGTTACGTTGCAAAGTGGCAAAGAACTTGAAGCTGCAGCACCTAAAAAACCAGTACGACATGGGGATGTCGTATCTGAAGAAGAAGAAAAATCAGTTGCAGCAGATGAAATTATACAAGAAAATCTTGAGAAACCACCATTCCCACATAGATTGGCGAGAAAAAAGAAGGCTACTGATGATACTGAAGTTTTTGAAACTCTCAAAAAGGTGGAGATCAATATCTCACTTCTCACTGCCATCAAACATGTTCCAAGGTACTGCAAATTCTTGAAAGAACTTTGTACTGGCATGAATAAGATGCGTATAAATGAGAGAGTTCACATTGGAGAAAACGTATCGGCCGTTTTGAGAGGAAAGTTGCCCACAAAAGAAAGAGACCCAGGTATGTTTACTATCCCATGCAAAATAGGTAATATAGGCATAGAGAGAGCAATGTGTGATTTAGGAGCATCAATTAATTTAATGCCTTTATCTATCTATTCAGCTTTAAATGTGGGTCCTTTGAAATAAAATGGGGTAGTTTTGACTTTGGCAGATAGATCTAGTGTTTTTCCAGAGGGAGTATTGGAAGATGTTCTAGTTCAAGTAAATGATCTAGTGTTTCCTGCATATTTTTATGTTTTGAATATGGAAAATGGAACATCAACCAATGGTGAGATGATATTATTAGGACGTCCTTTTTTGAAAACAGCACACACAAAAATAGATGTTCATGAAGGAACTCTCACAATGGAATTTGATGGTGCTTTGATTAAATTTAATATCAATAAAACAATGAAACACCAAATTGATTATGCATCTGCATTTTTTGTTGAACATTCTGACCCAAATACCCAAAAGTATTTGGAGTTTCGTGGCTGTGATTCCTTGCAGGTGGCACTAACCGAGGACCTTATCCCTTCAAAACTGTCAAAGTGGGAGCAGGAATGGAAACTACTAGAAGATCTGGTCCAAATAACTCAAGATCTTAACGCACTGGAACCTCTGCAGAATAACACACTGCTGCAGAATAACACACTGCTGCCACTCGAAGCAATACAACATGGCCATGTCGTAACACCCAGACACAAAATTTCACCTTCTATTGAGAAACCACCCGAACTGGAATTGACATTACTGCCTTCACACCTCAAGTATGCATTTCTGGGAGCTGATGAGACACTGCTAGTGATAATTTTGAATGAATTAAGTGAGGAAGAGGAAGAAAGCTTGGTCCAAGTTCTTAAAGAAAAAAAGGAGCCAATAGGTATCGGTTAGAACCTTTTTACGAAGGATTTGCACCACGTTTAGTTGAAGCACAATATGTTAAAACACCTAATTACAACTAAACGTGGCGCACGTCGGGCTAACAACGTTAAGCAAATGTGCTTCTTGGGAGGCAACCCAATGATTTATTTCTTTCAATTTCTGTTGTAGATATTATTTTTCATTTTTTTTTATTTTATCGCCAAAGAATCCTAAATTTGTCGGCTCTAGTACCCTTTTTGTTATTTTGCAATAGCACTGACAATCTTCTCCAGCTTGCAGATAGTTTTCATTTAAAAGTTTCCAACATTTTCCTGGCAAGTTTCATGACACAGACAGATCAAAAAGGACAAGTGTGGGGTTTTCGCAGGAAAAAAAGGAACGCACCAGCCTCCACCATTTCTGCCATCTCGGCCATTTCCACCTTCTCCTTGAACTGTAACGTACCTCTTCCCTCGCTTCTATTCTTTATTTTCCTCTGTCTTCTTAAACATTGAGGACAATGTTTATTCTAAGTGTGGGGTTGGGGAAAACACTTGTCTTTGTTTTCTGTCTTTATTTTCTGTTATTATTTGTGATTGGTTGCGTAGTAGTAGGTCTAGTTGTGTAGTTTCTGTTTTCTGTTTCAGCAGTGTGTTGTGTTTTTCGTTTCTGTTCTACATTTTGTCTCACTGCATTCTGCATGTTAATTGTTAGGAATTACAGAAATTGCACTACTGAAATTAACCACTATTTGATTGAAGCCAAGCTTTGTGTAGCTAAATAGATTAGAATTTCAGATAACATGAACTTTGTGATATTTTTGAACAATCCATCTAGATTCCAATTCGAAAATGTTATAATTCTTATTCTTAGGACACAAACAATTTCCCCAATGGTATGACTTAGAAAGGATATAATTCACACCATGCAAATAAATCGTGAGATTTTGAGCCAAAAAGAGTACATAAACACTCTTAATCTTTTGTTGTGAGTTAACTAGCTATAAAGAGACACTACTAGAATTTGACATTAGAGTGCGATTTGAGACCACACAAATTGAGACTAAGATTATAAAAGGCAATTTTTGGTGAGCCCCTTGTTTTATCCTTCTTCTTGTTCAGACCTTCCAATTTATGTTAACCACTAGTATTACCCCTTTGAGCCTTAGCCTTTTTCTTCATTTGAAACCAAAAATTAGCCAACTCACAATTTTTGTTGAAAATCCTCTTTGTTTGATTAAAACCTTGATTAAGAGAACTTTCTACCAAACTTTACATGCTGAATACTATCCTTTGTGTAAATTTCATGTTTTGTATGAAAGTTGATAGGCCTTTAGAAGAGAATTGGAAAAGAAACATACTGCTGTCCATTGTTGATTTGATGTATTTTATTTGCCAAGGTTGCTCAAAAAAAAAATTGTGAAAAAAAACAAAACAATTCTTGAGATGGAGCATAAAATGCACTCAAAAGAAAAAAAAAAAGAGAAAGAAAGAAGAAAAAATATATATATAGAGCAACCTAAGGTTGGCAGCCGTATTAGCATTAGTAGAGGCATTTTTATTCACTACTACAAAATAGACCTATGGCAACATTTCATAAGCGACACTTTTAAAAGTGTTGCTTTTTAATATAAAAGGCGACAAAATTTAAAAAGTGTCGCATTTAAATGTCTAATATAACACTTTTACTAAAGTGCTGCCATTATTTATAGGAAAAGACAACACTTTTATAAAAATGTTGCCTTTGTTAATAGGAAAAGACAACACTTTTATGAAAATGTCGCCTTTACTTATAAGAAAAGACAACACTTTTATAAAAGTGTCACCTTTATATATATATGGTACATATAAATAAAAGCTATTTTTTATGTCAAAAAATTAAAAATATTTTTGTTATTTGTAAAAATCTTTGGCAGGTAAATTACCGCCCAAATTTATCGAATGTTCATGAAATTAGCAAAAAATGTGAAAATATTGGCAGACAAAGGGTGAGAAGAAAAGGAAAAAGAGAAAAAGGAAAATAAAGGTCCTCTTTGAATTCTTATTCAAAAAAGAGAAAAAGGAAAATAAAGGCCCTCTTTGAATTCTTATTCATTTTCATTTTAGTTTTTGAAAACAAACACAGCAGATGGATTGTTTTGTATCATTTTTGTTTACAAAAAAAATGAAAACATTTTCATTTTGACCCTCATTTTTGAAAAAAAATGTGTTTTCACTTTTTTCGTTTTCATTTTTCTCAGCAATTTCATGTTTCGTTTTTTATATTATGAAAATGTAATATATATATATATATGTGTGTGTGTGTGTAATGTAATATACTATTATATATATGTGTGTGTAAAATAATATATATATTTTCATGTTCCCGCGTACGACACTTACCCAAAAAAATTCAAAAACTTCGGTCTCTCTCTCCTTCATCTTCCTTTCCCTCTGATCCCCTTTCTTTTCGATCGCCGTCTCTTTCTCCTTCTTTTTCCTTTCCCTCTGCCATCTTCATCGACCCGACCAGTTCCTTTTTCAATGTTCATCTCCTTCGACCCAGTTTTCTGCTTCTAGGTGGGTGAACTTTGAATTTCAGAAATTGTGGTAAATTGAAGGTGGGATTACATCTGTTATTCTCAACCTAAAGCACATTGGAGCAGTTAAGAAAACCAAGTCTCTAGTATCTGTGTTTTGGGATATCAAATGCCTATTTTTTTTTTTGCATAAATTAGAAAGAGATTTTATTGTTGGAGTTGATACGTATTTTACCATGGATTGAAGGTGTTTGTTAAATTGTTTCAATTGGGTTTAACTGTTTAATTTTTTGGTTGTGGTATTTGTGCGAGAGAAGTGGATGAAATGGGAAGGAGAGAAGTGTATGAAAAGAAACTGAGAAGAGGAAATTTAGACTATGATCCCACCATCAACCCTGGTCTTGGCAACCCTCGCTGCCCTCGTTGTCTCTCCCTTTTAGATAGTAATTCAGTTTGTGTTTCATTTTTTTCTATACTTGGAGTCATGCACGACAGATGTTCGATGAAATGCCTGTTCCATCATTTGCTGTTATTCATTCCTGTTCGGGTTTATTGATTTGAAACAGGATAATAGGGAGTGGACTGTTACTCCAGTTTTGCACGATGCAACTGTTGTGGTATGTGGCTTTCTTGTTTTCCTTTTGTTTGTGCTTTGTCTTACTTTACCTTACAGTTGTGCTGTGGTATGTGGCTTTGTTGAAGCTATACATCTTGAATTCATTGCTTAGACTTTCATTAGAAGTTTAAACAGAAGAAAGACGTATTAGTGAAAGAAGATTCTTCTTTTCTTAAATGTCTATAAAATTGTTTTTCATGAACTCTTAATTCAATTGAAACAAGTGAAAACAAGTCTTACTTATGACTTGGACAATTCAACTTGATCCTTAATTTCAAGAATATATCCAGGGCACCGTCTCAAGATAAAATTCATAATGTGCATGACCTGCATATGATGTAGACTGAGGACCGAAACCTATTCTATTTTTTATATCTGCTGTAATAATTCGTTTAGGTGTATATACATGTGTGTAATTGATGAGCATTCTCCATCATCTACTTGTCTTTCATGTCCTTGTTTTTGGTATCATATAAATTTAATCTTTTAGGCTGGCTGTGGAATCGGTGGAATGCTTAGTGCAGTTCATGGCTTGACAGGTATGGTGATGGTCAATTTTTCCCTATTTTGAGTGTTTTGTTGGTGCATGTCCTTGTGTAATGCTTTACATGTATTGGTTTCAGGGATCCCCTTCGTACAGAAACATGTTAAGGGACCGAAGTGGCTTCCTTATTTTTTTTTTTGTTAAGTTGGGTATAATATAAAAAGAGAAAAAATTATAAAAGTAACGAGAGGCATGCCCCCTACCTGCTAGAACAGATAGACTCTAGCTAGGAGAACAAGAAATAAAGTACAAGCAAATAGCAGACAGTGGTAAACAGCAGCAAGACAGCAGCAGCAGCATACAATAGCAGGAAACAGCAGCAACAAAACAGCAGCAGCAAGACAGCAGCAGCAGCATACAATAGCAGGAAACAGCAGCAGCAAAATAGCAGCAGCAGCATACAGCAACAGCAAAATAGCAGCACCAGCATATAGCATACAGCAGCAGCAAAAACAGCAGCAGCAGCATACAGCAGCAGCAAAACAGCAGCACCAGCATATAGCATACAGCAGCTCCGCTGGCTAGAAGCCTCTGATGAATGCAGCAAGAATTCTCCTGAAACAGCAGCAGATCCCCTGATGCCTGCAAACCGAACCGCTGGCCAGCAGCCCCTGATGGAATTTGCACTTGCCAGTAGACCCTGATGGAACTGCACTGGCAACAGCCCCTGATGGAAACTTCCCCTGAAGCTTGGCTCGACATCCCCTAAAGCAAGAAGAAGTATCTCCTGATGCAAGTACTCAACCTGTTCTAGGCAAAGTTACTCATACCCTGACCCCTGGCAGCGTAACCGCTGATGCTTGTAATAGATCCCCTGATGCATGCAGCGTATCCCTGATGTATCCCCTGACACGAGTAGAGCTTCCCCTGATGGCAAAGTTGCTTCCTTTTGTAATAGGGGTATACAAATATCATACTTATGTTGTTCTATATCAATCCTGCATCAATGAAGAATGTTTTCCATCTAATTTTAATTTATTTTCCTCGTTATCTAATGTTTCGGTTGCTGCTTTGTTGGTTCGCTGCAGTGTTTCTTTGGCTGCTATTTTGGAAGTTTGTTGTGGTGTTGGGTTGCTGCTGCAGAGCTGTACTCTCGCTCCAGCAGTGTTGTTTTTTGCCACAGTGGCCTTGGATGATGCAGTGGTCATTTGGGTGCTGAAAGGGTGATTTGCTGAGGTGAAGTTTGCTGCTGTAGGTTTGCTGTTGCAGTGTTGTTCTTGCTGCAGCAGTATTTAGCGCAGGGGTCTTTGGCTGCTGTAGTGTTGTATTTGCTGCAGTGTTGGTTTTTTTTATTTTCAGCAGTCGGCTGCCCTTCATTATTTTTTATTGTATGTTCCTTTTCCATCTTGTCGGTTGTCTTTTCCTAGCTAGCGAGTTGTGCTAGTAGGTAGGGAGGTATGCCTCTCGTTATCTTGTATCTTTTTCTTTTTATACATGTCCAATTTAACAAAAAAATAAAGTATATAATCTCTCTTGTAATTGCAAAATTTGTGGGGAAAAAAGTGTTTTATGTATGTTGCCAAAGAGCCGCCTTTATATGTTACAAAACATGAGAGAAGTGTTAGATTTAACAGGAAAAAGTGTTGCTTTGATTTGGTGGGAAATCTAAAAAATGTTGCACTTGACATGAAAAAGTGTTGTTTTAGTTTGTCAAAAATGATTAAAAAAAGTATTGTGTTTGAGCTAAATAAGTGTTGCCTTTATCAAGTAGAAGCAACACTTGATAGAAGTGTTGGCTATTCTCACAAAAGTGCTGGCTTTAAGCAAAAGGCGACATTAGCTATGATGGCACTTGCAAAAGTGTTGCTTTTTCCATAAGGCAACACTTTTAGACCTTAATACAACATTTTTGCTATGTTGGTATAAGTCTTTTTTGTAGTAGTGATTGGACTATTTTGCACTGAAACAATCTGTTCATATGAGGCATGATATGATTTGGTTTGAATTACTCTCTCTCAATCTCCAGAAAAATATAACCCCTGTGTTAGCCCTATTACAAACCTTAATAAAAGTCCTTTTTGATTGGTATCATTAAAGTGGTGGAAAATTGACCTTTTGTCAAGTGATGGGAAGACTTCTTATAGCTAGATATTGAGCGTAAACACCATCCCAAACACAAAAAGGAGTGCATGAGTGATTTATCCAGTGAGGGGTGTGAATTTGAAACTTTCTAGGAAATGTGTTGGGGAAAATGTTTGCCATTAAGAATTCGACTTATAATTAGTTTTGAAGTAGAATATATGATGGGTATACAAAGACATTACAAAGGGCTGGTTATCTGTTTTTCTTATTTGTTTAGATGCATTGAGGACAAGCATCGTCTAAGTGTGGGGTTATTTGATAGTGTGCAATTTATGTATAGACTTACATTACATTTGCATTCATTTTGTGTGTTTTATTTATTAATGAGGTGTTTTCAAGTTACTTTTGTAAGAATAGGTCAAAAGGTGGAAATGATGAAAACAAGGCATAATGGACTGAAAAGAGCAAGAAGAATCAAAACAAGAAATTAACAGAAACTTGAAGTAGCAATACGACATGGCCATGTAGTATCTTGGACGGGGCCTGCAGAAACACAGCAGCAGTTTATTTAGATTAGACGGACCGGACCCACACTGCAGAGATGAAAACACGTGACAAAGGAAATAAAAGGTTGGAGAAAGAGATTAAAGAAGCTACCAAATTAGAAAAAGATCTTCTGGAAGCCAATTAGGATTAGGATTCTTTGTAGGGCAACAAATATTGTTTATATAAATAGAATAGGGCTGCAGCAGTTTTCTCGATCTCTGTTTTTACACAGCAGCCGCCCCTTCTCTTTCTCTTAGAATTCTGCAGATTTTATACAGTTTTTATTTATTTCAGCATTATGTCTTCTAGTATTATGAACAACTAAATCCTTCTAGTTAAGGTACTTTGATTTCTAGCCAAGATTAAATCGTTAGACTTTTGTTTTAATTAGTTTTATTCAAGTCCAAGAATTTATTTGATTTCTGCGCTATAAAACGTTTATGTTATTATTTAATTTATTATGCAATGTGGCCAGTTGTGTGATTTATTGAATGATATCTTGCTGATTAGAATATGAAGGTCGTTTGACACTATTTTAACAAAGTAGCAAATTGATCTTAACTGATAAAGGTTTCGGGTAAGATTGGTGGAATCAAATAATCTAGTTTAAATAATCTACGGGTGTCCGATTTTATTAACTAGGGTAGGGGTCTTTTTCATTCATAAAGCAGCCATTAGATTGAATCCTATCAGGGTGTCTGGGGGTTGTCTGTTTGGTCTAGAGAAGTAATCCTAGCAGGGTGTTCGGGGATTACCGATAAAATAAGAAAAGATTGGTTAAGTAGAGTGTTTGCCCTTAACTATAACTTTATCTATTTGAATGAATAAAATTTATCTTTTGTGTCGATGACCGAAATATTTGGCTAGATTGAAAAGTACCTTGGCTAGACTTGTCTCCATTAGATTTCTTATATTTTATTATTCTGCAATCTTGTTTATTTACAAATTTTGTTTTGATTGTTATTTTTAATATCTTTCATAATTAATTTCAAAACCCATTTTTCCAAGCAAATAATTAACCGCAATAATCCCTGTGGAATCGACCCTATTCACCATTATACTGCGTAAGTGTAAAAGAATAGGAATAATTATTTTTGGTGGGTTGACACCCTATCTGTATGATTAATTTATATTATGAATATTTTATTTTATGTTTAAAGGTTTAATTTTCTGTTATGAATAATGAATTCATATCTTAATGAAAGTTCAATGGCAATGTGATGTCCAAAGTTTTAAATATATTTTGAGCTCAAATCTTTAAAAGATTATTTTATTCAAGTTGTATCAAGAGGGAGTGTAATGTTTTTCACGTGAGAAGGAAACACATGGGTGTGAGCTACAGTAACCATTTTGAACCAAAGACTACAGTGAGGCAAGTGATATAATTATATTATTTATGAGTTGTGCACGTGACCCATCAATTGTAAATCATCTCCAATAGTACACTAGATTGTTGGCTATGATAGATGACTAGCTGACTGTTAGTAGCCGTAACATTGGCCTTTCAATCAATCACTTCTTTCTAAAACTTGTTACTGCCTCTTCCAGCCAACAACTAAAATCTACTCACAAATAATCCAGCTGCTCTCGCTATTTGGCAAGTGATATAAATACATCACCTAGAGTACAACCCTAGCCCCACTTTCATAAAATTTTATTTACAACCAAACACCCACAAAATTCAGGTTCACTTTCAAGAGCAATTGTCTTTTTTCGATGAACAACCCAAGTTTTCAACTTCTTGTGTTCAGCCAAAGAGGTACTAACACTATATTAAAGTCCTACGCTGTTCCTGCACTATTTTGTTCTATCCTACATGCCATATTTGTAAAAGAACCTAATTTATTCACTTTCAAAAGTATGATTTAATGCATGCTTTTAACATCTGAAGCTAATATCATTTATTTCAAAAAGTCATCCAAGATGAGAGTATCAAATGTAGACAAACCTTTAACTACCAAATATTTCTTTACATCAGTAGTTAAAACACCATGCTTAAGCCTCTGACAACCAGAGTCCTTAAAGTCTATTAGTGTCTATAAGAGCTAGTAGGCGACAAGAAATGTTACACACTGTAGAAAGATGATGAGAGTTGACCTATGTATGGTTATCTGTTAATAATACCACCCTCTGAAAAATGAAGAAGCCACCATTGCATCTGAGACAAGTTCTAACTTAGTCTCCGTCAGTTTGATATTAGTCTCTGATAGTATAAAATAGTCCCTGGGAGATTCCAAGTTAGCCTCCGACAGTTTGGTATTAGTCTCTGATAGGCTAAAGTTATTAGTCTCTGAGAGTTAAATTGTTAATCCCCAATGAAGGAAAATGTTGTTAGTCTCTAACGAGAAAACTTTGTTAGTCTCTGAGGAACAAAATTTTGTTAGTCTTTGATGAGAAATTTTTTCCTAGTCTTCGATGCATAATTACCCACCGAGGAGTTTGGCGTTGAACAACTCATCTTCTAAGGAGTTTGGCATTGAACAAGTTATCACCCGACGAGTTTGGCAATGAACAAATCCATCCCCTGATGGGTAAGTCATTCCCTTATGACTATTCCCTGACGGGTGAACTATCCCCTGATGGTCGAAGGTTATCCCCTGATGGCTGAGAGATCATCCCCTGATGACTGAGAGAAACATCCCCTGACGGGCGAGACATCCCCTGACGGGTGAAGTTGTCCACTGATGACTAATCATCCCCTAACGGGTAATTTATCCCCTAATGACTAGTCATCCACTGACGAGTAAATTGTCCACTGATGTCCACTTTTATACGCAGTTTGCCTCAAGGGACTAAAGTATTATTTCTTCTATTTTATTAAGAAACTTTTATTAATTATTTTTAAAACTCATCAGTTTAGTTAGCAAGTTAAGACAGTAAAAGTTTTTGGACATCACATGTGCATTTTTCTCATAACTTTATCAGTGAAATAGATTTCTCATGTTATATGCATGTTTTACAGAGTGTCTCACTCAAGAGTGAATTGAAATTGATTTTATTGCACAAGACCGAGGCAATTATATATTGAATCTAATGCTTATTTCAATTTAACGCATTATCTTTTGATTTGATATGCATACGAGGTTATGACTTATATATTTCAATTGCTTTTATGAATGAGTATGTTATGCTTTAAATTTCTGCTATCATGAAATGAATAAATGTGCATTGATATAACTAAACTTTGATTTATCAGTTATTCTTTAATCTTATATCTGTGCAAACAAATGAGAATGATATGTCCCTTAAATGGGTTATGCCACATGGTTGGCTAGAGGAAAGGAAAGGTGTTGATTTGTTCTGTCACCTGATCTAGAGAAATTATAAGTGACTACATACATTCACACACTGAGGGATCATACTGTTACAGTTAGGCAAACTGTATACCGTATGGTTAGTAGATCCAACAGGATTAGCCCCCGATGGATATTATTTTGAGAAAAAGATACACAAGTGGATACACAGGTGGATACATGTCTTTCTTTGATGAGGGTTACACGTTGTTTATCATCAGTGATCCTCAAAGTTTTTCAAAGATTTCTGAGGTATTGGTATTGTTTCACTGAGCCTCATACCCAGAATTGAACCTCCATTAGCATTCTAGATTTACCCTCTTTGTTTTGCTTATATACTTGCTGAGCATAAATTGCTCATTCATGTTGAACTTAATATCTTACAGGGCATGGTACAAAGGCTGAACCATCTGGTAAGGGGAAGGCAAAGATGATTGGTTATTAAGCTTATGCTGACCTTATGGGTGGCTGTTATATGTTGTCGTTGATGGCTTTCCTGAGCTTCTCAAGTGCTCCCCTCAAGTCTCTGTTATGTGGCATTGTGTTGGGCACTACTTCCTTGGATAGTGCAAGTTGTTCAACATCCATCCTCCTGAACCAGTCAATCTAGTGTTGAAGGAAGACAGTTGTTGGTCAACATTGTTAGTCAATTTCTTGAAATTGAGCAATGAGTGGTTGGTGGCAAAGGTATCAACAACATCCTATATATGTTTGATCTTCTTGGAAAAAATGGTTTGGAACTTGGAAAACTCAAAGTCTATAGATTTGCCTATCATGATTTGAGATTTCAAGATCTTGATAAGGACAGGATCTGTTGTACATGAGAGCTCTTTGGTGAAAAGTTTGATTGTATCAGTCATTTCATTCTTCTGATAGTAAAAATCAACTCCCATGGGTTGTAAAATATCACCCATTGGAGTATCATCTTTATCACTATTTGAAGAACTAGGAGTATGTACATCGTCGAAGATTTATCTCTGTTCTTTATTAATAAGGATCTCATCCTTATCTCTCTCTTGCTCTCCTTTTTCTATGCCTTGTGAGAACCCGAAAATTTTTAAATGTATTTTATGGTATGAAATAATTTTATTTTGTGTTATTATATTTTTACATGGAGGTTAGTCTTTTAAATATGAATGACAAATTCATATCTTCAATGAAAATTTTTATAATGATGTGATATACATGATGATAAGGCTAAGTTCCTTAAAAAGGTACCAAAAAGGGGATTAGCAAACCCCATATAAGATTATATTGAACCGCATCGAGGAATAGGAGAGGGTTACGTAGTATTTGTGATTACGTGTTTGATTAGAAACTGTTTAGGTGGCTAAGTTTTCATGCATGTAGGACATCAGTTGTATGATGTCAAGAAGTCATGATGAATAGCCGTTTTACCGACCAAATTAACCAATCGTTTTATTCCAATGCGTAACCTTAGTTTACTACTCTTGAACTCTATAAATACCTCATTCGAGATGAAATTTTAATTCCTTTACCAAAATTTCTCTTTTCAGAGTTTCGTTTAAACTTATTATCTCCATAAATTTCCAAGTTCTTCTTTCGGAAAATTATTTTCAGACCAGTTTTGATTTCACCCTTGAGAACAGAGAGGTAAGAACCTGGTACCCTACTTAGTTTCTTTCCTGCATAACATCAAAGATTTATGCTAAGTTCATACTCGTTTGCATCTCCATGAGTCATCCTAGGTTAAGTTTGCTCATGATAAACCTTCCATGATAGCAGAGACAAGCTCTCTAATGTGAGTCTCTGATGAGATGTTGTTAATCTCTGATGGGATAGTTTTAGTCTCTGACGAGATATTCTTAGTCTCTGACGAGATAATTTTAGTCTCTGATGAGATGTTGTTAGTCCCTAATGATGACGTCACCCTTAGTCCCAGATGAGTTAAGATGACGTCATCAGTCTCTGATGAATTATTTAGTCTCTGATGACGTCAGCCGTAGTCTCCGACAGGCTAAAGTTTAGTCCCCAATGACGTCATTAGTCTTCGACGGGTTATTTACTCTCGGAGGACGTCAGCTTTAGTCCCCGATAGGCTAAAGTTTAGTCCCTGATGATGTCATCAGTCTTTGATGAAAAGTTAGTCTCCGATGACGTCACTCTTAGTCTCCGATAGAATTAAGATGACGTCATCAGTCTCTGATGAGAAGTTAGTCTTCGATGACGTCACTCTTAGTCTCTGATAGAATTAAGATGACGTCATCAGTCCCTGATGAGTTGTTAGTCCCTGATGACGTCATTCCTTAGTCTCCGATGGGCTAAGTTCAGTCCTTGATGATGTCATTCATAGTCTCTGATGAAGGAAATTCTGCAGTCTCTGATGAAGGAGATTTCTTAGTCTCCGATAGAGGAAATTCTTAGTCTCTGATGGCTAAAGATATCAGTCCCTGACGAGTTTGATAATGAGAAAATTATTTCCCGATGCATAGTCTGTTATCAAGACTATAAAATATTATTTTCTTAAAATTATTTTATGTTGTTATTCTTTAAAACAACAAAAGTTTAAGGACATCACATACATATTTCTTTCATAATTTCTTATTAAGGTATTAAAATATTACTTGCATAATTTACAGAATCTCTCTCTCACAAGTAAATTGATTTGAATTTTGTGCAAAGGACTGAGGCAAGTATATTCACAATCTTATGTTTATTGCAAGTTGATGCAAGTGTATTTACACTCTTATATTTATTTCAAGTTGAAGTAAGTATGTTTTCATTCTTTTGCTTGGTTCTTGTTGATGCAAGTATATTCTTACTCTTATGCTTATTTCAGTTAAGTGCATGATCAATTGATTCGACATGCGTACAAAATTATGATATTTATATTTAAATTTCCTTGTGAAACAGAATGCTATGCTTTAAATTTCCGCTAGCATGATATGAATAAAAGTGCATGGATATAAAGAAATTTTGCTCTTTCAGCTATTTTTCAATGTTATATCTGTGCAATAAATGAGAATGCTATGTTCCTTGAATGATGATGCCACATGGATGGCTAGAGGAAAGGAAAGGTACTGATTTGTTCTTCACCTGACCTAGAGGAATTTTAAGTGACTACGTACGTTCACACAAGGAGGGATCATACGGGCACAGTTAGGCCAGCTGTATACCGTATGGTTAGCAGATCCAGCGGTTTTAGCCCCCGATGGATATTTTTACTTCAAGGAAGTTATGCTTTGTTTTAAGAAGGATTACACAGTTGTTTATCATCAGTAGTCCTAAAGATTCCTTAAAGATTTCTGAGGCATTAGTATTGATTCACTAAGCCTCTTAGCATAATTGAATTCTTGAAACATTCCAGTTTTATTTTCCCAAATTGTTTATATACTTGCTGAGCGTAAATCGCTCATTCTTGTTGAATTTTAATGCCTTGCAGGACAGAATATAAAGGTTAAGCCCTCAGACAAGGGAAAGGCAAAAATGATCGGTTACCGAGGTTGGCTAGCCTTGTAATGCCAATAAGGAGGAAAGAAAGGAAGATGATCTGGGAAATGATGTTTTGTATTATAATATGGAAACATAATAGCTTCCGCTGACAATGTAATATTTTGGGATATAATAACTCTTTATTATGGTTTCTTTCAGTAATTATTATATGAATGGATGTGTGGTTATCGTTTCCTTCTTTTGACGAAGCCCTGATCCAGTGAGGGATTTTGGGGTCGTCACATGCCTTCTAAGGCATCTCTTTGTATCTCTCATTTTCCATTGCCTTCTAAGGCAGTACTCTCAGTCTCTCCTTTTGCCAAGGTCCTTTCAAAGGTTTGACCTTGCCTCTCTTCACTAGATATTCTCTCATCCTCACTTTGTATATTCCTAATAGGGCTCCTATTGGTTAGGACCGCATCAATTGTGGACAGGGTTAATAAAGCATGGGGAAAAAAGTAATAAGACCAATAAGTTGATTTGAGATCTCGTTAACAATAGGTTGGCCTAAAAAAAGTAATATTTCTCGATAAAGTCGGTTGATTAGGGTAAAATTTTATCCCTTAGGAACCGTACAGGCGCCTTTTGGCGCATACGGTTCACAAAAAAATTGTGAAAAAAAAATATCAATGTGCAGATTCCAATCTCTTTTCTTTTTTCATAGAAGGCTCTTTCTGACTTCTACTTCTAACAAAAGGGCTTTTCTTCGATTTTTCAAAAAAGACAAGTTTTATACCCTTTCCTTATAACATAAAAAAAAAACTCACTAAAACTTTAACCTTATCGAATTAACTTCTCATTGATAGAGATCCACTCCAAATCACGACATCATTTTCTTGTTCCTGAATGGGTCCCTTTAATCTTTTTAGGTTTATGTTCTACTTCGGGTAAAGATCCACTCGATTTCGATTTGTACATATAGGACAAATGCTTCCATTACCATTTCTTTTTGTTATGATATGACTTCCCTTTTTCCAATTTATGCCTTCCGCCAAATATTTGATGTATTCATGCATATTACTTGGTTGATTAAGTGTTTGAGATCTCTTCTCTTTACAAAAAGCAATCACTTATGATACAAATAGTGATCATGGATCTATTTCCAAATGGGTTTTTTCTAAATGAAGCCTAGATACTTCATTTTATTAGTCCAACCAAGCCAACCATAAATTATTCTAATTAATAATAGTAATCTGAATCCCCTTAAAAATTCAAAAATGGATCTAATTGCACTTCACGCTCCAAATTTTTGATAATTCAATTACAATTAATCTTTCATGGGTGAAACAGAGGATATCTTGATTGGGGGAGAGAATGGGGAAATCCCATATGACCCAATATATGTGACAAGTCTCACTATATGTCAACCCAATGTGCATATCTCTCTCCGGGAGTTCAAAAGGGTACTTTTGGAACACCAATAGGCATTAAATGAAAGAAAAAAAGAACTAAGGACTAGATTTCACTTTGATATGGAAATGTAACAATGGGTTTATTGTCTTTAGAATATTTTGTCTTTTATCTTTTATCGTATTTTATCCATAGATTAGAAAATTTTATAAATTTTTTAAAGAAAGACAGAATGAATAGAGGAAAAGTCTTAAGAATAAGACTTTCTAATGATGAAGAGGTCTAGACATATTCGCTCATAGAAAACGGTATCAACTTTCCCAATGCGTATTGGTACTTATCGGGTATAGAATAAATTTGTTTCTCTTTGTTCCTACGAATGAAATCATTCCATTATTACCAATAGAATAGAACAAATACTAACCCTTACTATGAAATAATCCCCTGAACAGGGGAGGTCCATAACATAATTATAGTGTAGTCTTTTCCAATGCAATAAAGTTACATAGTGTATTTTTTCTTTGATATAAATAAAGTGGTATTTCCATGGGTTTGCCTTGGTATCGTGTTCATACCATTGTATTGAATGATCCCAGTCGGTTGCTTTCTGTCCATATAATGCATATAACTTTGGTTGATGGTTGGGCTAGTTCAATGGCTTTATATAAATTAGCAGTTTTTAATCCCTCTGACCCTGTTCTTGATCCAATGTGGAGACAAGGTATGTTTGTTATACCCTTCATGACTTGTTTAGGAATAACCAATTCATGGGGCGGTTAACCAACATGGAAAAAAAAGTAATAGGACATGCTTTATTAACCCTGTCCACAGTTGAGAGTTGAGGAAAGGAAGGAGATTTATCTGTATATATAATTGGAGATGTATAGGTATCTATGGAGGAAGTATTTACATTGAATCCTATTTCCCCTGGTTGATCATCAGTGATTGGGTCACTGAGAAAAGAATCAATCATTAATAATTCACGACTCTCAATCACTAAATCATTTCGAATGGGCTCCTCGAAGAAGTGAGAAGTTGGAGGATTTGATGTCATGACACTTAGAGTTGGAGGATCTATGTGAATCTTGTTTATTAGGCAAGATGACTAAAGCCTCTTTTACTGGACAAAGTGAACGAGTTAGCGACATTTTGGGTCTTATACAAAGTGATGCCTATGGACCAATGAGTTTGCTAGCTAGAGGTGGGTTTTATTACTTCATTACATTTACTGATGACTACAGTAGATATGGATTTGTATATCTAATGAGACATAAATCAGAATCCTTTGAAAAGTTCAAAGAATTTAAAAATGAAGTTCAAAACCAATTTGGCAAAAGTATAAAAGCCATTTAATTAGATCCAGGAGGTGAATACTTAAGCCAAGAATTTAATAATCTTTTTAAGGAATGTGGTATTGTATCACAACTCACTCCACCTGGAACACCACAATGGAATGGTGTATTCGAGAGGAGGAATCATACCTTGTTGGACATGGTGCAATCCATGATGAGTCATGCAAATCTTCCAATAAGTTTTTGGGGACATGCTCTAGAGACAGTTACCTTCACACTTAATTGTGTTCCTACAAAGACGGTTCAAAAGACACCATATGAGATATGGACTGGGAAACATCCTAATATGTCTTCCATAAAGATTTGGGGTTGCGAGGCATATGTAAGAAGTCAAGCTCTTGATAACTTTAGGAAGACTCCTTAAAGAAATTAATCACCAGGAATCAACACGAAAGGATCAATCTGTTTAGTTTGCTTAAAGAAATTAATCACCCGCAAGGTAAAACAAATCAGGTTATGAAAGCTTAAATGAATTAACCACCAACTTTCGGGATAATTGTAAGTAAAAACTCACACGAATTTATTAATCAAAGTCTGAATCAAAATACATTATGACCAACTATTTATAAGTTGAGATAAACCTAATCCTAGTATGGAAATAATGTTACATTAGAAAGAAATCTAATCTACCAAGGAAAGAAAAACAAACCTATTTTAAATAGGAAGCAATTACTAAAACAAACACGAAAAATAATAAAATATAAGAAATAACATAACTGTACCCGTCAGTGGATAATTGTCTGTCAGAGACTAAGTAGTCTCTGACGAGTTAAATCGTCTGACGTTAGCCATAATCTTTGATGTTTTAATTTGTCCGCTGATGACGTCGACATCCCCTGACACCAGTCTCTACATCCCCTGACGCTAGTCCTCGTATCCCTTGACGCCAGTCCTCGTATCCCTTGACGCCAGTCCTCGTATCCCTTGACGCCAGTCTTCGGATCCCCTGATGCCAATCTTTGCCCAACTCCTCGGCTAAGTCCCGACATGACTTAATCCCATGTTCACCAACAAAGTAACTTCAGAACAACTAGTGCTTCCTAGCCAATGTCCCGCACAAGCATTAATGAAAATAAATCTAAGGATGGCAAATCCTTCAATGCTAGATTTACTCTTTGATCTAAAGTTACATCCGATCGTTCCAACGGGTCATCCTCCCCTTCTTCAGAGACAATTTCCCTCAATTGAGCCACATTATCATCATGAATGTAAGGAGCTAAATCACCAACATTGAACGTTGCACTTACCCCGAAGTCTCTCGGTAATTCTAGCTTGAAAGCATTATCATTGATCTTCTCAACAATTTTGAATGGACCCTCTGACCGAGGCATAAGCTTATTCTTTCGCATATTTGGAAATCTTTCCTTCCTCAAGTGAAGCCAAATGAGATCACCAACCTTGAAAGTGTGCTGCTTACGATGCTTATTGGCCAAAGTCCTATATCGCTCATTCACTTTCTCGATTCTGGCCTGCACTTGAGCATGCAACTTCATCATAAATTAAGCCTTGACTTTAGCATCTGAATGGACATACTCATTCTTTGGCAAAGGAATTAAGTCCACTAGAATTCTGGGATTTTGTCCATACAACACTTTAAACGGAGAATGCTTCGTAGCACATACCGGAGATCAGTTGTAGGCAAACTCAGCATGTGATAGTTTGACATCCCAATCTTTGGTTGTCTTACTCACCAGACCTTGCAACAAAACTCGCACTGTTCGATTGGTTGCTTCCGTTTGGTTTGCGGATGATGTGAAGTGCTAAAACACAACTTTGTGCCCAACATTTTTCACAAGGTCTTCCAAAAATAGCTCATAAGTTTCGTATCCCGATCACTGACAATCATTTTTTGAACACCATGTAGTTGAATCACCTCCTTAAAATACAAATCCGCTATGCGCGATACATCATCAGTTTTATGGCAAGCAATGAAATGTGCCATCTTTGAAAACCTATCCACTACGACAATGATTGAATCGTTACCCCGTTGTGTGCGAGGAAACCCAACTATGAAACCCATAGACACATCCTCCCATGGGTACTCCGGAACAGGTAAAGGAGTATATAAACCTTGGTGGAAAGTACTCTTTGCCTTTTGACATGTAGCACATCGAGCAATTACTCCAGTCACGTCTCCCTGCATCTTCGGTCAAAAGAAGTGCTCCTGCAATATTGCTAACGTTTTGGTAATGCCAAAGTGTCCAGTCAATCCACCTCCATGAGCTTCTCATACCAACATCTCACGTATTGAACAAGATGGAATACATAAATAGTTTCCCTTGAATAAAAACCCATCTTGTAACATGTAATTACCCATGGCACCCCATACACAACTCTCGATAATTGGTTGAAAATTGATGTCCTGTTTATAATATTCTTTAATCAACTCAAACCCAAGCAATCTAGAATTCAGAACACCTAGTAATGTGTACCGTCGTGACAATGCATCCGCTACAACATTGTCCTTCCCCTGTTTCTGCTTAAAAGAAAAATTGAAGGATTACAAAAACTCTACCCACTTGGCATGACGAGGGTTAAGTTTTTGTTGGCCGTGGATATATTTTAACGCTTCATGATCCGAGTGTAGCACAAAATGGTTAGGACGCAGATAATGACTCCAATGGTCTAATTGTGACGACCTGGAAAAAAAATTGTGTATCTATAAATAATTTATTCACTCATTTTACTTTATTTTATTTTCTTATTAATATGAATATGGTTATTATATGACGCTTTTGGTTGTATGAATATTTTTTTTGGACCCATGAAAAGGGGGCTATAGTTGTTTGATGTTGGTTGCAAGAATAAACAAATGATGTTTATATATACATGCAGTACCGTATTGAAAGCTCTTAAAAGAAGTTTGTGTTTGTTGGTTAAGTCCTCGGAAAGACTCAAGAGCTTAAGTTTGATGACATCAGTTCTTACGTATGTTAATTTGAGTAGTAAGCTGTTTGTGTGTCATCAAGTGGATTAAACGTATATGCATGAAGGACAGCAGGCTTATTACGATGCTTAGCTGCTAAGAATCATGATGAGTAGCCGTTTTACCGTCCAGATTAACCAATCATTTTATTTCACAGCTTAATCTCAGCCTCCTATAAATACCTCATTCGGAGGAATATTTTAGACTCTTTTCTAAAGATTTCATTTGCTAAAGCTCTTCTTTAAACCTATCATCTCCGTTTAGTTTCAAGTTCTCTCTTTTGGACAATCACTTTCAAACAAGCTTTGATCTCTTTCGTCAACCCAGGAGGTAAGAATCTTAAGTTCTCATTTGCCTTTCTTTTTTTGCTTGGTATCCGAGAAGTTTAGTTATAGGAGAAAGTCTTTAAGCAAGAAAAGAAAGGATTATATCCTTTTGTGTCTAGAAGTGTTGCTCATAGCATAAAGCATGTTGAGAGTTGATTATGGAGTTGTAGTTGAGATCACCACCCTTGGAGAAGTAAGGAAGACAACCCTGTATCTGAGACAGCTTCTAAAGTTAGTCTCCGACTGTGTTGATGTTAGTCTCTGATAACGTCAGCATTAGTCCCCAACTGTGTTGATGTTAGTCTCTGATAACGTCAGCATTAGTCCCCAACCGTGTTGATATTAGTCTCTGATGAAGGAATTGTTAGTCTCTGATGATGACGTCAGGCTTAGTCTCCGATAGAGTCAAGATGACGTCATCAGTCCCTGATGAGATATTAGTCCCCGATGACGTCAGGTTTAGTCCCCGATAGAGTTAAGATGACGTCAGCAGTCTCTGATGAGTTAAATAGTCTCTGACGAGTGAAATTTTTCCCTGATAAGGCAACCTCATGCCCTGATAACCATTTTCTACATGAATAGCCATTTATTAAGTATGGATTTCTCATGATATACCCACAATGATGTTATGCAGAAACCTTTTTCAACCAATATAGTGAATTTTAGCTAAGGACCAAGGCAAGTATATATTCATTCCACTTTCTTTCTTACTGATTACGTAAAATCATTAATTCGATTTACGTAAATGAATGATGTTAATGCTTTTGCATGATGATGAATTCTTCTATGATTAAGTAACGTACGATCATTGAATCCGATGTATGTGAAAAGATGTTGATGATTAAACTATGTGTTATTGGGTGGTTGCTAGCTGTTTAAATT
This sequence comes from Centella asiatica, assembly GCA_014636745.2. Classification (NCBI taxonomy): domain Eukaryota; kingdom Viridiplantae; phylum Streptophyta; class Magnoliopsida; order Apiales; family Apiaceae; genus Centella; species Centella asiatica. The sequence continues at coordinate 49,549,405 of CM025783.1, forward strand.
TCCTAGCACACCAAATGATGATAAAGATGATGTTTGGGTGTTGCAAGTCATGGATTTGTATGCACATCCAAGTAACTTCTGTATGGATATATAGTTCCGCCTGTGATGATCACTGTCTTTTAATTGTTGAGCGCGCCAATATGTGTTGTTGGCAGTCGCTGCTTTTAATTGATTAGCACGTCAAGGCTATTCAAAATTGAGAAAATGTTTACAAGAAGATATATCCATATGGAAAGTTAAGGGGCTGTTGAATACTTTCGCCTGGTATTCTGGCCAATGATGATAAAGAATGTTAAACCGAGGCAAGGCATCGGTAATGAGATTCTTGTCCGCAGACCATATACTTTCTGCGAAGGACTACGTATGTCAAATGATGAATCAAATGACCAGGTTGACCAGCTGGGATGAAATTTGATTATGTATGGAAGTCAGATAATGATCAGTCTGGTCAGGTGATGCATTATCTGATGAAAAGAGGGCGAATCAAGGTTTATTTGTTAAAGAGGGATAACCCATTGATATCACTCAGGAACCCTAAATGACACATGTTGATTAATTATTCAGGAGGTGTTGGCATTGCTTCGTCCAACCTCAATGAATACTAAAGCTTTTGAATTATCTTTTCTTCCAGCCTATGAATATATATTTGCTGAGCATAAACGCTCATGTGGAATGCTATGAATGTTTTTCAAGTTCTGTCGTGAAGGCTGAGTCCCCTAAGAAAGGGAAGGAGAGAATTGTTTAAGCGTGTTTAAGTTGTAAGGCCATTTAAGCCATTTAGAGTTTTGTTTTCGCTGCAGCTTGTTTATTTTCAAGCTTTGAGGTTTGTAAGATGATGTGGACCTTAAGATTTTCTTTTTTTTTTTAGTGATGTATTTGGGAATATATTTCCCACAGGTATGTTGTTAAGGCTTGGCTGTGTTATTTGTTTTGCTATTATGATGTTGTGTTGTAGTTTTCTGGTGCAGCCCGGAGTTCCAGCCTGGGGATCTCGGGGACTGTCACCCAAATCGCTGACAGTGTCCGGGGCCCGGCTCGAGGGATTTACGCCACACTAATGCCCTCACTATAGCGTAAAACTCCTTATCATAAGTGGAGTAGTTGAGCTTGGCTCCATTTAATTTCTCACTGAAGTAAGCTATAGGTCGCTTATTTTGCACAAGGACAATACCTATACCAACCCCACTAGCATCACATTCCACCTCAAAAGGGCTTGAAAAATCTGGAAGAGCTAGGACAGGGGTATCACACAACAGTCTCTTCACCTCTTCAAAAGATCGTTGAGCAGCTATAGTCCACTCAAACTTCCCCTTCTTGATACATTCAGTTATAGGGGCCACAACACTGCTGAAGTTTCTGATGAATCTTCTATAAAATGATGCAAGACCATGGAAGGATCTTACTTTCGTCACCGTGGTAGGAACTGGTCAAGATTTGATGGCCTCTACCTTCGAGTGGTCCACTGATATGCCCTCACCCGATACTATGTATCCCAAAAAAGTTACACTAGGTACAAGAAAGTAGCATTTTTCCAACTTCACGTACATTTTTTGTTTCCTCAATACCTCAAAAACTGATCTTAAATGCTTAAGATGATCTTCAACACTTTTGTTGTAGACGAGTATATCATCCAAATAAACCACAATGAATTTACCAAGGAAAGGTTTTAGTACCTCATTCATAAGCCTCATGAATGTACTCGGCGCATTGCTAAGACCAAACGGCATGACCAACCATTCATACAAACCTACCCTTATCTTGAATGTTGTTTTCCACTCATCACCTTCATTCTGATTTGGTGATAACCGCTTCGCAAATCAATCTTGGAAAACACTATGGAACCATGCAATTCATCTAATAAGTCATTCAATCTTGGAATTGGAAATCTGTATTTGATAGTAATGTTGTTCACTGCTCTACTATCAATGCACATCCTCTAGGTCCTGCGTACATCAGGGGATGCTCATACATGCGTCAAGGGATGACGGCATCAGGGGTTAGCCAAGAGTTGGTGTGACGTCATCAGGGGATTGAGAAATTCATCGGTGGATAATTATGCGCTGATGACTGTTTTGGCCATCAGGGGATAATTATCCTCCGATAGCCAGATTTACCCGTTAGGAGATAATTAACCACTGATGACCACTTATCCACTGACGGGTGCAGATATTTTATTTCTTATATCTTATTATTTTTCATGTTTGTTTTGTATTTGTTTCCTATTTAAAATATGCTTGTTATCTTTCCTTGTTAAATTAGATTTCTTTCTAAAGTAATATTATTTCCAATTAGGATTAGGATTTTTATTTAGCTTATAAATAGCTGCTTGTAACGTACGTTGTAAGATAGACCTTGATTAATACAATTGTGTGAGTTTTTACTTGCAATTATCTTGAGAGTTGGTGGTTAATTCCTTTAAACTTTCACAACTTATTTTCTTTAGTTTGCGAGTGATTAATTTCTTTAAGCAAACTAAATAGATTGATCCTTTAGTGTTGATTCTCGGTGATTAATTCTTTACAGAATCTTCCTAAAGTTATTTTTTCGTAGCCTGTGTTTAATCTTCCTAGATCGAATACATCACCTTAGTATCAGAGCTTTGGTGAGTGATTAGCCTTGTATTAACTTACAAACTACAACATCAATGGTTGGAGAAAAAGACCAGATTCCACGAGGATTTACCATGGAGCAAGCACAAAACTTGTGTCATGATAGGCAGATAAACAACCTAACTGTGAGAACCCAAAAATTTTAAATGAGTTTTGTTATATGATTAATTTATTTTGTGATTTATTTATTTTATGCATGAAGGTTTAATTTCTCTTTTTGGTATGAATGATAAAATCATATCTTTAATGAAAGTTCAATGGAAATGTGATGTCCAAAAAGGTTTTAAATGTATTTTGAGCACAAGTATTTAAAAGATTGTTTTATTCAAGTGTATGTGTATGTGTATGTTTTCATGTGGATGGAAGCACACGAGTTTGAATGAGTAAAGGCTATAGTACTCTTTTTGAACCAAGACTGCTGTGAGATAGGAGGTAATTAATGCATATCATCTCCAACAGTACACCAAGAGTGGGCTATGATAGATGACCGACTGACTATTAAGCAGTCGTTGCATCCACCTTTTCTCACCAATCACTTCTTTCTAAAGCTTGTTATTTCCTTTCACAACCAACGACTGAAATCTCATTCCAAATAATCCAACGACTCTTGTTGTTCAAAAAGTGAGATATATATATATATATATATATATATATATATATATATATATATATATCGTGTTGGTACACCCCTAACCCAATTTTATAAATTTCTATTCAGTATACCACCAAATCTAGGTTTACTCTCAAAGCAACTGTCCTTTTTGGAAGAAAAACTCAAGCTTTTAACTTCTTCTTTGCAGTCAGGGAGGTAAGAACATTACATTAAAGTCCTGCTCTATTTCTTACACTTTTGTTATGTTATGCATGTCATGTTTAAATACTTCGTTCATTCATTTCCAAAAGTGCGATTTAATGCATGCTTTTAACACCTGGAGTTAATGCCTTTTTATTTCAAAAGCTATCTGAGATGAGTGTAAGAATGTTGACAACCACCTGGTAGACAAACCAAACATTTCTTTTTATCAGTAGTTACAACACCATGCTTGAGTATTCTTCAACCTAAGTTTTGAACCCTAAACCGTGTCTATAAGAGTTGCAGATCTTAGGAAATGTTATGTACCAATGAAAAGATGATAAGAGTTAACTTAAGCATGGTTTTGGTTGAGAACACCACCCATGGAGGAGTGAAGAAGACACCATTGTAACTGAGACAAGTTTTAAGTTAGTCTCCAACAGTTTGGAGTTAGTCTCCGACGGGTTGGAGAGTTTCTGACTATATAAATTAGTCCCTAGGAGATTCCAAGTTAGTCTCCGACAGTTTAAAAATTTAGTCTTTGATGGGCTAAAATTATTAGTCTCTGATGAAGAAAATTTCTTAGTCTCCGATGTATAATTAGTTCTCGAGGAGTTCAGCGGTGACTTAGCGAGTTCGGCGCTAAACAACTTTTCTCTGAGGAGTTTGGCGCTGAACAATTATCCACTGATGAAGTTCAGTTGTGACTTATCTAGTTTGGTGGTGAACAATTTTTCCCCTGATGGGTAAGTCATCCCCTGATGACTTTCCCCCCCTGATGAGTGAATGATACCCTGATGGTCAAAGGCTATCCCCTGATGGCCGAGAGATCATCCCCTGACGGGCGACACATCCCTTGACGGGTGATCTACCCACCGATAACCAGTCATCCCCTGACGGGTAATTATCCCCTGATGATTAATTATCCCTTGATGACTAAATATCCACTGACGATTAGATTTTCTTCCAATGGTTATTCTTAAACCCTGATGAACACTGTTATGCTTCAAAGATTATCCCCTAATGCGCAATTTGTTTTCAAAACTATAAAACATTATTTTCTTAAATTATTTTATAATGTTATTCCTTTAACCTCAATGGTTCTTATGTCAAATTTGAAACATTAAAAGTTTAAGGACATCACATATGCATTTTCTCTCATATTTTAACCAAGGTATTAAATTTATCTTGTGATATGCATATTTTATAGAATCTTTCACTCACAAGTAAATTGAATTTGATTTTGTGCAAAAGACTGAGGCAAGTATATATTCAATCTGATGCTTATTTCAATTTAACGCATTATCTTTTGATTTGATATGTGTATAAGGCTTTCATTCATATATTTCAACTTCTTTATGAATGAGGATGCTATGCTTTAAATTTTCGCTAGCATGACATGATTGAATGTGCATGGATATAACTAAACTTTGATGAATGAGTTATTCTTTAATTGTTATATTCGTACAAACCAATGAGAATGATATGTCCCTTAAATGAATCAAGCCACATGGTTGGCTAGAGGAAAAGAAAGGTGTTGATTTATTCTGTCATCTGACCTAGAGGAATTATCACTGACTACGTACGTTCACACAAGGAGGGATCATGCGAGCACATCCAGGCCAGTTGTATACTGTATGGTTAATAGATCCAACAGGTTTAGCCCCTGATGGATATTTTGAGAAAATATGCACAGGTGTATACCTGTCTTTCTTCGAGGAGGATTACACGTTGTTTATCATCAGTAATCCTAAAGATTATTCAAAGATTTCTAAGGCATTAGTATTGTTCCACTGAGCCTCTCAACAAAATTGAATCCCTATTAACATTTCAGTTTTGCTTCCCCAATTTGTTTATATACTTGTTGGGCGTAAATCAATCATTCTTGTCGAACTTAATGTCTTGCAAGGTAGGGTACAAAGGCTGAACCCTCTGATGTTGTCGACCCCTTTTTGTGTGGCCACGAAAGCAAAAACATGAATCGGGTCGTGGGAAGCATTAAAAGTCAGAATTAAGAAACGTTTCCTTCTGACGGATTACATACAAGATGTTTTTCTTGAAATTACAAAGTTTTAAACAAGGAGCACTATCGGTGGAAGAGTACACGGTGGAGTTCGAGAAACTCACCATGATGTGTGAACTCGAAGAAAGGGCAGAACACAAGATTGCTCAGTTCTTAACGGGACTAAATAATAATATCGCCAAGAGGGTGGAATTACAACCTTACTGGTCTTTTGAAGAGGTGTGCAAGGTAGACATGCAAGTGAAAAAGCATGCCAAAGCCAAGGGGAATAGTTATTGTGAGAACCCGAAATTTTAAATGAATATAGTTATATGGTTAATTCATTTTGTGATTTATTTTATGCATGAAGGTTTAATTTCATTTATTCAGTATAAATAATGAAGGTTCAATGGCAATGTGATGTCCAAAAGATTTTAAATGTATTTTGAGCTCAAATATTTATATAATTATTGTATTCAAAGGACGTGTGATGATTTTTGTTCACATGGATAGAAGCACACAAAGTATGAACGGGTTAAGCTAAAGTAGTCGTTTTCAAACCAAAGACTGCTGGGAGACATGAGGCATTTAATGCATATCACTTCCAACAGTACTTTAGAGTGGGCTATGATAGATGACTGACTGACTTTAGTAACCGTTGCATCCCCCTTTCTCACCAATCACTTCTTTCTAAAGCCTGTTGCTGCCTTTTTCCAACCAACGGCTGAGATCAAATCTCAAACAATCCAATGGCTCTCGTTGCTCAACAAGTAATATATATATATATATATATCACGTCAGTACAATCCTAGCCCCACTTTCATAAATCTTCTATACAGTATACCACCCAAATCCAGGTTTACTCTCAAGGCAATTGTCCTATTTTTGAAAAGCAACCCAAGGCTTTTAACTTCTTCTTTATAGCCAAAGAGGTAATAACATTACATTAAAGTCCTGCTCTGATTCATACATTTTTTTTCTGTTATGCATGCCACGTTAAATACCTGGTTCATTCATTTCCAAAAGTACGATTTAATGCATGCTTTCAACACCTGAAGTTAATGCCTTTTTATTTCAAAAGCTATCTAAGATGAGCGTAAAAATGTTGACAACCACTTGGTAGACAAACCAAATATTTCTTTTTATCAGTAGTTGCAATGCCATGCTTGAGCCTTTGTCAACCTAAGTTTTGAAGCCTAGACTATATCTATAAGAACTAGTAAACCTCCAAGAGATGTTATCAATTACTAAAAGAATGATGAGAGTTGACCTAAGTTTGGTTATGGTTGAGAACGCCACCCATGGAGGAGTGAGGAAGACACCACTGTATTTGAGATAAGTTCTAACTTAGTCTCTGATGGGTTGGAATGAGTCTCTGACTCTATGAAATTGTCCCTGGGAGATTTCAAGATTAGTCTCTGATAGGCTAAAAATGTTGCTAAAAATGTTAGTCTCCGATGAAGGAAAGTTGTTAGTCTCTAATGAAGGAAAGTTGTTAGTCTCTGATGAGGAATCCCTAGTCTCTGATGAAGGAAGTTTAAATTAGTCTCTGATGACATCGTCCATAGTCTCTGATGGGCAAAAATATGTTAGTCTCTGATGACTAAAGATATTAGTCCCCGAGGAGTTCAGTGATGACTTATCTAGTTCAGTGCTGAACAACTTTTCTCCGAGAAGTTTGGCGCTAAACAAGTTATCCACTGATGGAGTTCAGCGATGAATTATTTATTTGGCAATGAGCAAATCATCCCCTGATAGTCGAGGAGTTTGGTGCTGAGAAAATCATCCGCTGATGAGTTCAGTGTCGACTTAGTGAGTTCAGTGTTGAACAAGTTGTCATCCGACGAGTTTGGCAAACAAATTATCCCCTGATGCGTAAGTTATCCCCTGATGGGTAAGTCATCCCCTGATGAGTGAATGATACCCTAATGGTCGAAGGCTATCCCCTGATGGCCGAGAGACATCCCCTGATGGCCGAGAGACATCCCCTGACAGGCGAGACATCCCCTGACGAGTGGTTTACCCATTGATGTCCAGTCATCCCCTGACGTAGCAGATTATCCCCTGATGCGCAGTTTGTTTTTTTTTTTTTTTTTTTTGAAACTCTAAAACATTATTTTCTTAAATTATTTTATGATGTTATTTATTTAACTTCAAAGGTTCCTATGTTGAATTTAAGACAATAAAAGTTTAAGGACATCACATATGCATTTTTCTTTCATAATTCTTATCAAGGTATTAAATTTTTCATTGTATATGCATGGTTTACAGAATCTTTCACTCACGAGTAAGTTGAGTTTGATTTTGTGTTAAGGACCGAGGCAACTATATACATTCAATCTGATGCTTATTTCAATTTAACGCAGTATCATTTGATTCGATATGCGTGCAAGGCTTTGATTATATGTTTCAATTATTTTTATGAATGAGCATGCTATGCTTTAAATTCCTCTAGCATGATATAAATGATAATGCATGGATATAACTGAGCTTTGATTTTTAGCTATTTTTCAATCTTTTATTTGTGCAAACAAATGAGAATGATATGTTCCTTAAATGGGTTATGCCACATGGTTGGCTAGAGGAAAGGAAAGGTGTTGATTTGTTCTTCACCTGACCTAGAGGAATTATAAGTGATTACGTACGGTTATAGTTAGGCCAGTTGTGTACTGTATGGTTAGCAGATCCAACGGGTTTAGCCCCCGATGAATATTTTGAGAAAGTTGTACATAGGTGAATACCTGTCTTTCTTCAAGAAGGATTACATGTTGTTTATCATCTGTAATCCTAAAGATTCTTAAAGATTTCTGGGGCATTAGTATTGTTTCATTGAGCCTCATAAACAGAAGTGAACTTCTTTCAATATTCCAGATTTGTATCTCTAAATTGTTTATATACTTGTTCGGCGTAAATCGCTCATTCTTGTTGAACTTAATGTCCTGCAGGGCATGATCCAAAGCCTGAACCCTCTGACAAGGGGAAGGCAAAGATGATCGGCTACTAAGTTTTATTTATTCTTTTGAGAGTCGCTAAGGAAGGAAGGAAGGAAGGAAGATAATTGAAGTTGTAATGATTATGAACTGAAATTTATAGATGGATTAGCTTCCGCTGAAATGTAATATGTTGGGTTGTAATAACTCTCTACTAATTCATTTTACTAGTATTTATGTTATGAATGGATATTATGTTATCTTTTCCTTCTTTTGACGATGCCATGGTCCAGTAAGGGATTTTGGGGTTGTCACAGTTATACCCGACCAGTAAACAAGACAAATGAAAGAGGCAAGAAAGAAAGGAGAAACGAGGCACACCATCTGCGCCCAAGTTCACTCCTAACTTTGATAAGTTCAAGAAGGATAAGGGGAAGACCTCTACACCGTTGGCAACTGAAGATAAAAGAATCTGCTTCAAGTGTAAAGGTTACTAGTACATGCAACGTGACTGTCCTAGTAACCGGGTCATAACTCTCCATGATATCGAAGAAATTGATGCATCTTATGCTTTGAAGGAAAGAGAAACACTTAAAGAAGAGGGGCAAGCTGGTTGTAGAGAAGCTGAAGATGACTTCGAGGCTCACTCAGAAGAAGAGCTTGAGACTCATGGTTCGCAATTGATTGTCTGTAGGCTGTTACAAGCAAAACTAGTTCCCTTAGAAGCTGACCAAAGGAACAAGATCTTTACGACTAGAGTGTTGGTGAAGGACAAGCTGTGTAACATGATCATTGACACCGGGAGCTGTACTAACATGGTCTTTACTACATTAATTAATAAACTTGATTGGCCGACAACACCTCATCCTAAACCATACAAGTTGCATTGGCTAAGTGATGGAGGAGAAGTAAAAGTAATAACGTAAGCACTGATCTCTTTCAAAATTGGGAAGTTCAAGGATCAAGTGTTGTGTGATGTTTGTGTGATGGATGCGTGTCACATCCTGCTGGGAAGGTCGTGGCAATACGACAGGTTTGTCAAGTTTGATGACTGATGGAGCGGGGTTATGTATGAAAAAGTGTGTGTCCTTGTGCAGCACCAACCCTAGTGGTACCCAAAAAGGATGGAACTTGGAGAATGTGCATCGACAGTAGAGCGGTGAACAACATTACCATCAAGTATAGATTTCCAATTCCGAGATTGGATGACTTATTAGATGAGTTACACGGTTCGGTGATATTTCCCAAGATTGATCTCCGCAGTGGATATCATCAAATCAGAATGAGGGAATGTGATGAATGGAAGACAACATTCAAAACAAAGATGGGTTTGTATGAATGGCTGGTCATACCTTTCGGTCTTAGTAACGCACCGAGTACCTTTATGAGGCTGATGAATGAGGTACTAAAACCTTTCTTGGGAAAGTTTGTTATTGTGTATTTGGATGACATTTTCATCTATAGCAAGAACAAGAAAGAGCATTTTGCACACTTGAAATTAGTGTTTGATGTTTTGAGAAAGCAAAAACTATATGCCAAGTTGGAGAAGTGTTACTTCTTGGCGCCTAGTATGACCTTCCTAGGCTATATAGTTTCTGGAGATGGAGTCTCAGTGGATCCATCAAAAGTGGAAGCTATAAAATCTTGGCCAATACCTACCACAGTGACAGAGATAAGATCTTTTCATGGACTTGATTCTTTTTATAGAAGATTTGTGAAGAATTTCAGTAGTGTGGTTGCACCTATTACTAAATGTATAAAGAAGGGAAATTTTGAGTGGACGGAAGCTGCTCAAAAGGCTTTTGAAAAGGTAAAGGAATTATTGTGTGATACACTGGTATTAGCTCTACCTGATTTTTCAAGTCCGTTTGAGGTAAAGTGTAATGCTAGTGGAGTGGGAATAAGAGCTGTGTTAGTCCAGAGGAAGAGACTTATAGCCTATTTTAGTAAAAAGTTAAATAGAGCAAAGCTTAACTACTCTACATATGACAAGGAGTTCTATGCAATAGTGAGGGCACTTGACCATTGGAGTCACTACTTGCTTCCAAGTCATTTTATATTGCACTCAGACCACGAAGCTTTGAAGTACATTCGTGGACAGTAGAAACTTAATCTTCATCACGCTAAGTGGGTTGAGTTTTTACAGTCTTTGAATTTCTCTTCCAAGCACAACCAGGGGAAGGACAATGTGGTAGATACATATTGTTGGGCGTGTTAAGTTCAAAGCTACTTGGCTTTGAATTAATCAAGGAATATTACAAGCGGGACCTTGACTTTCAACCGATAGTCGAATCATGCTCACGAGGAACTATTGGTAATTATGTGATTCAAGATGGATTTTTGTTTAAAGGAAATTGTTTATGTATTCCATCTTGTTTGATTTGAGAATTGTTGGTAAGGGAAGCTCATGGAGGAGGATTGGCTGGACATTTTGGCATTACTAAAACATTAGCAATATTATAAGAATATTTCTTTTGGCAAAAAATGCAAGGAGATGTGACTCGAGTGATCGCTCGATGTGCTACATGCCAAAAGGCAAAGAGTACTTTCCATCAGGGGTTGTATACTCCTTTGCCTATTTCGGATTCTCCATGGGAAGATGTGTCCATGGATTTCATCATCGGATTACCTCATACTCAAAGGGGTAATAATCCATAATGGTTGTGGTGGATAGATTTTCCAAGATGGCGCACTTTATGGTTTGTCATAAGACTGATGATGCATCTCGAGTGACTGATTTATACTTGAAAGAAGTGGTACAACTGCATGGTGTTCCACGAACCATAGTCAGTGATCGAGACACAAAATTCATGAGCTATTTTTGGAAGACGTTATGGAAGCTGTTGGGCACTAAACTGTGTTTCAGTACTTCTCATCATCTGCAAACGAATGGCCAAACTGAAGTGACCAACAGAACATTGGGAGTTTTGTTAAGGGGTTTGGTAAGTAAGACTACAAAGGATTAGGATGTGAAACTCTCGCATGCTGAGTTCGCATATAAGTGATCTCCTACCTATGCCACAAAGCATTCACCTTTTGAAGTGGTATATGGTAAGAATCCCAAGATGCCAGTGGACTTGATTCCTTTGCCAAAGGGTGAATATGTCCATATCGATGCTAAAGCAAAGGCTCAAGCTATGATGAAGTTGCATTCACAAGTACGGGCAAGAATTGAGAAAGTTAATGCAAGGTACAAAGTCCTAGCCCATAAGCATCGCAAACAACCAGACTTTCAAGTGGGTGATCTTGTCTGGTTGCATCTAAGAAAGGAAAGATTCCCTAACCCAGGTAAGCATAAGTTAATGCCTCGGTCAGAGGGTCATTTCAAGATTGTTGAAAAGATTAATGACAATGCTTTCAAGTTGGAGTTGCCAAGGAATTATGGTGTAAGTGCAACATTCAACATCGGTGATTTGGCTCCTTATATTCATAACGACGATGTGGCTCAATTGAGGACAATTATTTCTGAAGAAGTGGAGGATGATCCGTTGGAGTCATTGAGCATTAAAAAATTGGAAACAACTATGGATAAAATGGTTAACATCGCATTGAAGGAGATATCCTTAGATTTATTTTCCATTGATGCATGTGCAGGGCGTTGGTTAGGAAGCACTTGTAATTCTACAGTTACTTTACTTGTAAATATGGAATTATGCAACTTAGGGACTTAGCCAAGAACTAGTCGCAAACTGGCGTCACAGGGTGTGCCGAGAATAGTATTAGGGTGTGCTGAGAACTGGAGAGTGGATGCTCATATGCGTGTCAAGGGATGATGTCATTAAGGGTTAGCCAGGAGTTGGTGTGATGTCATCAGGGGATCGAGAAATTCATCGGTGGATAATTATCCACTGATAACTGTTTTGGCCATTAGGGGATAATTATCCTCTGATAGCCATTCAATCCTTCAGGGGATAATTACCCACTAATAACTAATTATCCACTGGCGACTACAAAAAAGTTTATTTTTATGTATTTTATTATTTTTTCGTGTTTTTTTCATATTTGTTTCCTATTCATAATAGGTTTGTTATCTTTCCTTGTTAAATTAGATTTCTTTCCAATGTAATATTCTTTCCAATTAGGATTAGGGTTTTCCTCAACTTATAAACAGTTGTTTGTAATGTACATTGTAGAGAGACTTTGATTAATACAACTGCGTGAGTTTTTACTTACAATTGTATTGAGAGTTGGTGGTTTATTCCTTTAGACTTTCACAACTGATTTGTTTTAGCTTGCAGGTGATTAATTTCTTTAAGCAAACTAAAAAGATTGATCCTTTAGTTTTGATTCTCGGTGATTAAATTCTTTACAGAATCATCCTAAAGTTATATTTCGACAACCTGTGTTTGATCCTCCTAGATCAAATACATCAGTTTGGTCCATGGGTTTCCTTTAACCTCTAGTAAGGGCCAAGCTCATCAACCACTTATGCCTTGTAATTGTGATCCACAAAGTTTGGCTCGAAAGAAACCGTAGAAGACACAGAGGTAAAGGTCACATTGCAAACTTGGTTGCACAGGATAGTATATCCACAATTAAGCTAAAGTTACACAACTTGAAAGGTCTTCCCAAAGCTCTGCTCTTACACCCTAGTCTAGCTACATGGAAATTACCTTAATTCTCTAAGAGCTACATGCTTCTGGAGTATATTAGTTTTGCCATTAAAAGGCCATTGAATTTTTCGGTTCTTTAGCAGTTAGCTGCTCCTTTCATTGTCATCTATTGTACGTTTTGACTTTCCTTTTCCATCCTAAGGTATGCAATTATCTTGAGAGTTTGTGGTTAATTCCTTTAAACTTTCACAACTGATTTGTTTTAACTTGCGGGTGATTAATTTCTTTAACCAAACTAAATAGATTGATCCTTAGTGTTGATTCTCGATGATTAAATTCTTTACAGAATCTTCCTAAAGTTATTTTTCCAAAGCAAGTGTTTGATCTTCCTAGATCAAATACATCAGTTTATGGATGATGTGAAGTGTTAAAACATAACTTTGTGCCCAGCAACTTCCACAAAGTCTTCCAAAAATAGCTCATGAATTTCACATCTCGATCACTGACAATGGGTTTTGGCACTCCATGTAGTCGTACACTTCTTTTAAGTACAAATCAGTCACTCGAGACGCATCGTTAGTTTTATGACAAGCCAGAAAGTGTGTCATTTTTGAAAATCAATCTACCACAACCATGATTGAATCATTACCTCTTTGTGTGCGAGGTAATCCAACAATGAAATCCATCGACACATCTTCCCATGGGGAATCTGGAACAGGTAATAGAGTGTATAACCCTTGGTGGAAAGTACTCTTTGCTTTCTGGCACGTAGCATATCAGGCAATTACCCCAGTCACATCTCCCTACATCTTCGACCAAAAGAAATGCTCTTGCAAAATGGCTATTGTTTTAGTAATGCCAAAGTGCCCAGCAAGTCCCCCTCCATGAGCTTCTCTCACCAGCAATTTGCGAATGGAACAAGAAGGAATGCATAAACAATTTCCTTTAAACAAAAATCCATCCTACATTACATAATTTCCCATGGCACCTCTAGAACAAGCTTCAATGATCGGTTGAAAATTCACATGTTGCTTGTAATACTCTTTAATCAACTCAACTCCGAGCAATCTGGAATTCAACACACCAAGTAAAGTATACCTTCTCGACAAAGCATCGGCCACCACATTGTCTTTACCCTGTTTGTGATTGGAAGAGAAATTGAAAGATTGTAAGAACTTCACCCATTTCGCATGGCAAGGATTAAGTTTTTGTTTCCCGTGGATATAATTCAATGCCTCATGATCCGAGTGTAAAACAAAATGGTTAGGATGCAGACAGTGACTCCAATGGTCTAGTGTTCTCACTATGACATAAAATTCCTTGTCATAAGTAGAATAGTTGAGTTTTGCTCCATTTAACTTCTCACTGAAGTAGCTATAGGTTGCTTATTCTACACAAGAACAACACTTACACCAACCCCACTAGCATCACAGTCCACCTCAAAAAGACTTGAGAAATCTGGAAGGGCTAGGATAGGGGTGTCACACAATAGTCTCTTCACCTCTTCAAAAGCTCGTTGAGCAGCTTCAGTCCATTCAAACTTCCCTTTTTTTAATACATTCCGTCATAGGGGCCACAACACTGCTAAATTTTCTGACAAATCTTCTATAAAATGAAGCAATGCCATGAAAAAATCTTACCTCCGTCCCCGTGGTTGGAACTGGCCAAGACTTTATGGCCTCCACTTTTGAGGGATCCATTGATACACCTTCACCTGATACTAAGTATCCCAGAAAAGTCATACTTGGCACGAAGAAATAACACTTTTCCAACTTAGCATATAGCTTATATTCCCTCAACACTTCAAAAGCTGCTCTTAAGTGCTTAAGATGATTTTCAACACTCTTGCTATAGACAAGTATGTCATCCAAATAGACCACTACAAATTTATCAAGAAAAGGCTTCAATACCTCATTCATAAGCCTCATGAATGTACTTGGCGCATTACTGAGACCAAATGGCATGACCAGCCATTCATACAAACTCACCTTAGTCTTGAATGTTGTTTTCCACTCATCACCTTCCTTCATTCTGATTTGATGATACCCGCTGCGAAGATTGATCTTGGAAAACACTATAGAGCCATGTAATTCATCTAGTAAGTCATCCAATCTTGGGATTGGAAACCTATATTTGATGGTGATGTTATTTACTAATCTACTATCTATGCACATCCACCAGGTTCCATCTTGGTACCACCAAGGTTGGTACTGCACGTGGACTCATACTTTCTCTTACGTAACCCCTTTCCATTAGCTCCTCAATTTGCCTTTGTATTTCCTTAGTTTCTTGAGGATTACACCTATAAGAAGCTTTATTAGGTAGTGGAGCTCGCGGAATTAAATCAATTTGGTGCTCAATCCCTCTAATAGGTGGTAAGCCAGGTGGCAAATCCTTAGGGAAAACATCTTTAAACTCATCAAGCACCCTTTGCACCTCTTCCGATGATCGTCCAAGTAGTTGTTCTAATTGAAAACCAACAACGATTAACAAAAAACCTTGTCCTCCTTCTTCTAGATCTTGTTTAAATTGTTACTTGAACTCATCAAACACCCTTTGTACCTCTTCCGGTGATTTTCCAAGTAGTTGTTCTGATTGGAAACCAACAGCGATTAACAACAAGCCTCGTCCTCCTTATTCTAGATCTTGTTTAAATTGTTTTTCGGATACAATCAAACTCTCCTTCCATGTGCTGAGTGAAGACAATAGTTTTAGGGCCGTCCTTTTATTTCTTATTTTAGCAATGTAGACATTTGTCCTTCCATCAAACTTGACAAACCTATCATATTGCCATGGTCTTCCCAATAGGATGTGACACGAATCCATCGCACACACATCACACAACACTTAATCTTTAAACTTTCCAATTTTAAAGGATATCAGTGCTTGCTTGGTTACTTTAACCTCCCCTCCATCACTTAGCCAATACAATTTGTATGGCTTAGGATGACTTGTTGTAGGCCAACTGAGTTTATCAATTAACATGGTAGAGACAACATCGGTACAACTATTGGGGTTTCAAGCACATAAACGTAGTGGAAGTGATAAATTAAAACAATTTATTGAAACCCCAACTAGGATCTATGCAAAACATGTAATATAGATTTGATAGAAGAGTACCTGTTCAAGTTGTAGATTCTGAACTTTGGTGGACATAGTGATGAAGCACAAGCTCAATCCAATTGAACCAAGCCTCTACAGGTATCCACACGAGCATATATAACTCAACCAAGGAGATGAATGACTTCCCTTATATGGTACTAGCCAAAAGGAAATCAAAGAACAACTTTTATCTCACTCTCTCTGTTTAATCTATTTCTTTCTTCTCTACTCTTTTCTATACAGAGCATAAGAAAGAACTAAAGGTTGTTTATATTGAGTATATATCTCTATCTATGTATATGTTAAACATATCTCATAAAAGGGTGGTGGAAGAGGAGGTTAGTTGTCTATAAATACTTTTCTTCCTCTTATCTCCTTTATGAGATATGTTTGATATATACATAGATAGAGATATATACTAGATATACACAACCTTCAGTTCTTTCTTACGCTCTGTATAAAAAAGAGTAGAGAAAAAAGAAATAGATCAAACAGAGAGAGTGAGATAAAAGTTGTTCTTTGATTTCCTTTTGGCTAGTACCATATAAGGGAAGTCATTCATCTCCTTGATTGAGTTATTTACGCTTGTGTGGATACTTGTAGAGGCTTGGTTCAGTTGGATTGAGCTTGTGGTTCATCATTATCTCCGCCAAAGTTAGAATCTACAGCTTGAACAAGTATTGTCTTAACTCTCTACTACATTATTCTTTATTTCTTCTAATTCTGCTACAATGAAGGATGTTAGTAATGATCCAATTCCTTCTACCCAAGTAGCAAAACCCTCTAAAAACAAGTCTATATCAAAAGCCACCTCCTCTATCTCTCAAAAGATTAAGGTTGTAAAAAGAAAACAATCACAACCAGCAATAGTTGAGAGGGAGGGAATCATTGAGTAAGGAGGTGACTCATCAAGTGAAGTTGTGTGTGCACTCACCATGTAAGATATCTACAAGTGTCTCTCAGTGACCCTGGTGTTGGTTCCATCAGGGGCTATGGTTAGTGTATGTGCCTCACTCAATTGTGTCCCTGGTTGGGGACCTTGTTCAATAATTGAATCCTTTTGGGAGGAGACAATTAATGATGAGTGTATTTCCTTATTAAGGTTAGTATCGTTTTGAGAGGATACTGTCTGGTTTGGTTTAGGGTCAACACCCATGGCTTGTCCTCTTCTTCTTCATTTGCTTCAGGCTAATCACTCTCTCACCTTGTTCCTACTCAATAGATAAGGTTACTTCAGAGGATATTCATTTAGTACCCTGAGTCTTTTGGAAGACTAAGGGTTGGGCTATTGAGAGTTGTTGTGTAGAAATTGATAATACTACTTGGGCTATTAAGAGTGGTTGTCTCTGTTATAGTAGTTAAAATAGAAGAAGTAAGAGATTGAGAAAAAGAAGGATGTGTGCGTAATACCTTGAAGGATGGAAGTAGAAATGATTCTTCTGTGTAATTCTGATCCTGATGTACAACCTTCAATACACATCCTGACAATATATATATATATATATATATATATATATATTAATTTTTTTTTATAAACATATAACTAGGTATATCAGTAACATTATCAGGAAATTATGAAATGAGTTAGAAATACCAGTATTTAAGCACTTGAAAGATTGAACTCCTCAACAATTTTTCTGGCATGACTTCAACAAGTTGGTCAAGCATTATCTTGCATAATTCACCATTCCCAGCTCTCCCACTAGATTGACAAAAGTGGCTTCATCAAAAGCTTTGATGAAAATGTCTGCCAGCTGCTTGTTTGTTGGTACAAAGTGTAGTTCAATGGTTCCATTCATGACATGTTCCCTGATAAAGTGATACCTAATCTCTATATGTTTAGTTTTGGAATGTTGCACAGGGTTTTTAGCAATTGCAATTGCAATGGCACTTGTATTATCACACAAAATTGGAATTTTATTGAAATTTAGGTCATAGTCTAATAACTAATTTTTCATCCATAGGATTTGTGCACAACAACTTTTAACTACAATGTATTCAGCTTCAGCAGTAGATGTTGATATTGAGTGCTGGTTTTTGTTGAACCAAGATACAAGCCTTCCTCCTTGAAATTGACAGGTCCTTATGGTACTTTTTTGTCAATTATGCATCCTCCAAAGTCAGCATCAGAATACCCCAGTAATTTGAATCCAGAATCCTTTGGATACCAAAGTCCCAACTCTGTAGTGCCCTTGATGTACCTCAAGATTCTTGTCACTGCAAATAGATAAGACTCCCTTGGATCAACTTGATACCTTGCACAAAGACATGTTGCAAACATAATGTCAGGTCTGCTTGCTGTCAGATACAACAGAGAACCAATCATTCCCCCTATAAGTCTTTTGATCAACTTTCTTTCCATTCTTATCAGGGTCAATCTTGGTTGTTATGGCCATAGGTGTCTTTGCTACCTTTGAGTCCTCCATGTCAAATTTCTTGAGAATTTCTTTGGCATATTTTGACTAATGTATGTAAATCTCATCAGTGACTTGTTTGATCTTCAGCCCCAAGAAATAAGACAATTCACCCATTAAACTCATTTCATACTTGCTTTGCATCCGCTTGGAGAACTTTTCACACAGTCTAGTGTCAATGGATCCAAATATGATATCATCAAGATATATTTGAACTAGGATTAGATGACCTAGGTGTTGTCTAAAGAACAATGTCTTGTCAATGATACCTCTTGTAAACTTGTTATCCACCAGAAACTTTGACAATGTGTCATACTAAGCTCTAGGAGCTAGCTTCAGTCCATAAAGTGCTTTCTCTAGTTTGTAAACATGATTTGGTAATCTTGAGTTTTCAAACCCTTGAGGTTGTTGTACATATACCTCCTGTTCCAGTTTCCCATTAAGAAAGGCATTTTTCATATCTATTTGAAAAACTTTAAAGTTTAAATGTGCTGCATAGGCTAAGAAAATTCTTATAGCCTCAAGTCTGGCCACTGGTGCAAAAGTCTCATCAAAGTCAATCTCTTCCTCTTGAAGATATCCCTTTGCCACTAGTCTTGCTTTGTTTCTTATAATAATGCCAGCTTCATCCATCTTGTTTCTAAATACCCACTTGGTACCTATTATAATTCTGTCTTTGGGTTTAGGCACCAGCTTTCATACTTGATTTCTTTCAAATTGATTCAGCTCTTCCTGCATAGCCATGATCCATTCTGCATCTTGCATGGCTTTTTCAAATTTCTTTGGCTCAATTTGTGAAAGAAAGCAAGCATATAGGCATTCATTAGATGTAGCTTTTCTGGTTTGCACTTTCTGGCTTGGATCACCAATGATTAAATCTATTGTGTGACTCCTAGACCATTTGGGCTTAGAAATGTTTCTTGATGAGCTTTCATGATCATCATCTCCTCCCCCTAAGTCTGTGCTACCAGCTTCTGAGAAAACTCCCCCTGAATTTATGCTTAAATGAGGGTTAAAATTATCCCCTGATGGTGCATTACCTAATGGATTATCCCCTGATGGAGTATTCCCTGACCTGTTGTCCAGGATGTTAACTCCATCCACTGAAGGGGCTTCTTGGTTGTTTGGATTAACATCAGGGATGGTTAATTTTTCCATTTCTCTACACTCATTAGCTTCATTATCTTGATAATCAAAATCATCTTCATTTTCAAATCTAAACTCTTCATGAAAATCAGGGTGTTCGAGTCCAGAGATCTCTTGATCATCAAAAGCTATATTTATAGACTCCATCACCACCTGGAGTCTCTTGTTGTAAACCTTGTAGACTTTAGATGTCAAGGAGTAACCTAGGAAAATAACTTCATCAGCGTTTGAGTCAAATTTTCCTAAGTTCTCACCAAAATTCCTAAATACAAAGCATTTGCATCCAAAAAAATATAGGAACTTGATGTTTGGTTTCCTCCCTGTCATTAGCTCATATGGTATCTTATTGAGAGCATTGTTGATCAAATACCTATTTTGAGTTAAACAAGTAGTGGAAATTGCATCAGCCCAAAAATAGGTAGGAATTTTTGTCTCTGCTAACATTGTCCTAGCAGCTTCTATCAGGGTTCTATTCTTCCTTTCTACTACACCATTTTGTTGAAGAGTTCTTGGAGCAAAAAATGTATGATTGATGCCTTTCTCCACACAGAATCCATCAACAGCTGCATTCTTGAATTAAGTCCCATTGTCTGTCCTCAAAATTCTAACCACTGACCTTGACTCAGTTTTCACTTTCTTTATATGGTCATTGCTTTGTTGAGGTACTTCAGTTTTGGCATTGTTTTCCCAGTGAGATGCCGAGAACTTGTAGAGGGGGGGGGGGGGGGGTTTAATACAAGTTCTTTGAATACTATTCGAATTTCTTGTTCTTTAAGAAATTAAACTTTCTTGCGGAATATAAAGAACAAAAACTCAAATTAACTTATAAACAATTGCTATATTGATTTCACAATTGATTACAAATTCTAACAATCATAACAAATATGATCATCAGCTTCTTTTCTATTCTGTATAGGAAAAGATACAACAATATGAAAAACCTATACAACTTCAAATTACAATTTTCTGTAAACCTAATTACAGCTTCTCTATTCACTGAATTACAATTAACTCAGTTCCTTTTCTGAATAAAATTCAGCTTCCTTATTCGAATCAAATACAATCTTTCCTTTTTGATTAGGAAAAGATTTCTGGTTAGTTTCCTTACCAGCTACGTCTTCAATAATATCTTGCTTTACGTGGAAGACATTCCTTTTTAATTCAAACTCTGTATCTTTCAGGAAATAAATCACGATTAGTCCCTGATGCTTCATCTTTAGTCTCTGGTGACGCCATTACTAGTCTCTAGTGCTTTTAGTCCCTAATGACGTCAGACTGTGTAGTCTCTGATAGTGTTATTTAGTCTCTGATGCTTTAAGGCTTAGTCTTCGATGACTTCAGCTTAGTCTTTGATGCTTTTAACTTTAGTCTCCAATGACGTAAGCTTCAGTCTCTGACTCCTTTAGACTTAGTCTCTGATGACGTAAGCCTTAGTCTCAGACAGGCAAAACTAGTCTCCCATAAAAAAAAAAACCTTAGTCTCTGACAAGTTTTCCTAGTCTCCGATAAGCCTTTTTTTCAAACTCTAACGGATCAAATACACACTTCAACTTTTTGAAGCTTCGATACACCAATCCAGCAGTTACTTACAATTAACAAACAAATGTATCTTTTTACAAATAATAAATGAATTACAATCAAAGAGATAACTGCTAGCTACAAAACTTCAGTGTTACTAATTAACACTTTCTATACATTTGTATTCTAAGTAATCTAAAGACA
>CM025783.1:49571075-49618174 GCA_014636745.2 Centella asiatica
ATGAATATCAGAATGATAAGCATAATTTCAAGGTTGATGATGATGTCAAAACTCAACATTACAATTACTTAGAAAAAGAATAAAGAATTTCTAATTACAAATGTATTCTGAACTAAGATCTTCGATCTATTGTTCAGCTTCCACCAAGACTCAGGTTTAAATCCTATAAGTCTGACTTCAAAAATAAAAATTACAACTCAATTAACAACCAACATACCTCC
The DNA here is from genome assembly GCA_014636745.2 of Centella asiatica. NCBI lineage: Eukaryota > Viridiplantae > Streptophyta > Magnoliopsida > Apiales > Apiaceae > Centella > Centella asiatica. The sequence continues at coordinate 49,571,297 of CM025783.1, forward strand.
AACTTCAACAACTTCATCTTTTGCTTTTCTTCAACACATCCAACCTTTCTATCAACAGTTTTCTCAGAATAATCTCCATCTCATCTTCAGCATCTTTGAGTAGACTAATAAATCCTTCAATATGTCTCTCATTGACACTGTTGATATCTCTGTTGTAATTGAAGAAGACTTTCTCCCCATGAAAAGTCTCATACCAAAATCCTAGAGGTTTAGGATTAGCTTCCGGCACTGTATCCACCTTATGCTTCACCTTCATTACCTTTTGAATCTGGCTTCAAAGATCCATGTTGAGATCAGAAGTTTCAAATACTACAGTCAGCAACCATTCCAGATTTTCCTTAGTCTGTCCCTCCAAGGCTAGTTTCTCGAACTTCAAAGACTCTCCATCCTTCAAAAAGACATGAAGAAGCTCTCTGTTATTCTTACCCTTGATCAAATCTATCTTCTTAGTACTTTTCTTTAGGGTTTTTATTATTTCATCAACACTTGCCATTTCAACTTTATAAGACTTCTTTGATGAAACTGTTTGTGGCTTTTTTGGTCCACTCACAGCCACCAAAGCAGTCTCAGTTGACCTTGGAGGATCTTGAGAAGTAGGCTTCTTGATAGTTGCCCTGGTTACAGGTTTCTTTGCAGATTCCTGAACCAAGGATTTCCTCCTTGATTTCTTTTCAGCCTCTTCCATCTCTTTATTCTTCTTTTTGGTTATGGCTACTTTCTGTGCACTTGACCTTCTTGATAAAAGTCTCTTCTTCTTTGCCTCCTCCTCCTCCCTTGCTGCTGCCATATCCTCCTCCTCTTGAAGTTTCTGAGCTAATAGTGCATCAGATTCTATCATCTTTTGTTCTTGAGGATAAACTAACTTCACTTTCCCATCCACTATCAATTCAACTGGAGTGGGAAAGTGAGCTGTCTTCATGGCATCCCCCATTAGCTTGGGCTATCCTGGTTGAGTAGTGGTTTTCTTCTTTAAATCTTCAACCATAACCCCCTTGCCTTTATCTTTGAATATAGGGGCTTGTGTAGAGGAAGAAGGAGAAGCTGTTGTTGATGTTGTTGTTGTTGATGTTGTTGTTGTTGTTGTTGTTGTTGGAAGTTGTGTTGTTGTTGGAAGTTGTGTTGCAGTTGTTGTTGTCTTTGTTGTTGCTGCTTGAAGATCAGAATGTTTCTTTAAGATCCTGTCCATCATTGCTTGCAATTCTACATCAAGGACAGAACCAGATTTTGGTTTTTGTACAGGAACATATTGTTTGAATTGACCACTCTCCCCCTTTTTGACATCAGCATCTTTAGGGTGAGAGGAGGTGGCCAAATATGGAATTGCCTGCATCAGGAGTTGCTCCATTCTGTCTTGTTTTTGGATCAAGAGTTGGATATTGGCTTTTAGGGCTTGAAGTCGACTGTCAGTCTTGGACTTGTCTTTGATAAGTGTATCAATGGTAGTAATAGTCCACCTTGGCAAGTGTCCTTCATAGCACCTTCTGATTTTGTCTGTCTCCAACTCCATCCTTTCCTCCATTTTCTTCATTGCACCATTTATGCCAGTAACCAAGAAGTGGTGAAACTTTGTATGTTTCTTATCCACCTTGGTTACTTCTTCAAGAATATCTTTAACAGATGGTGCAGAGGCAGTTGACCCGACATTGGTCACATAATCCTGCCTCAATTGGGCGGCTGCTTCCTCCAGAGTGTTGAAATATGAGGCATCAAGCCATTCATCAACATTTGCCTCTGCAGGTGGTTCAGACACAGGTTCATCTGCAAGACTTGTCTTCAATGCAGAAATGTGGTCTTGTCTTTGTTGAAGACCATATAACATTTCAAAATCTGCATTGGACATCTCAGATATGATATTTAATGTTGCATCCCCTGTGCTTAAAATGTTCTCAGGTTCTTCTGTTTGGATATTTGTGGAGGGAGCAAAAGAAACATGAGCTTCTTGTGAGCTTGTGTCAACAGGTTGTAAAAATATACCTGCTGAGAATTTCTCTCTTTTATTTTGTTCAAGGATCTCATCCTTGCTCACACCCTCTCCTTTTGCTTGGGGTTGGGCACCCAGCTTCTCATGCTCTCCTTTTTCCAAGCTATCTAAAGCTTGACTCTCAAGTATGTGTGTATTCTCTCCTTTTTCCAGGTCAGGAGCCTGACTCTCACTATTTATTCTCACATCCTCACTCATTTGGATGGGTACACTCTGTCCTACAGAAGTGGGGGTTGGAGAAGTAGATGTGACTGCATGGATAGGGGGTTCCCTTTGTGTATTTTGGGCTAGGGATCTATCCATGGAATATGTTTGAGAGCTTGTCTCGAGTGTGGTCTCCTCTTGGGAAAAATCAAGGTAATTTAAAGTTGTAACATCAAAAGAATCAAGTATGGGAGAAGAATGAGAAGAATGTACAGTGTGGAGTGTTGGCTGTTCCTCAGACATTGAAAATTGAGGAACATCAAATGATGACTCTGTGTGTACGCTCCTTGTGTCACTCTTTTCTTGTATGTGCTCTTTGTGGGTTTCCTCTTGTTGGTGAACAAGAGGTTGTGCAGACTCTGTACAATGTGTTCCTGGTTGAGAACTTTCTTCAATGTCAACATCCTTTTGGGAGGATGATGACAGTTCACTGTTTTTCCTTATAACCTCCATTGCTTGTTGGGAAGCAATGGATTGCTTTTGGCTAAGGGTTATTAATCTTTTCTTTCTCTAAAGTGGGACTTCAGCTTCCTGCTCTCCCTCATCCTCACTTACTCCCTCAATTATTTTTCTTTTTATTGGGAGCTTCTTGGCTGTCTTTGTTTTTACAACCACAGTCTTTTGGGAAACTGTGGTGAGGGCTAGGAATTGTTGTTGTGAAGTGGTTGGAGGATTAATAGGGTTTTGGCTTTTAATATCCTCAAAGAATTGCAAAGAATAAAGGGTTGGAAGCCTGTCAATGAGAATAGCTCTCATGACAGGAGGGAAAAATATGGGAACCTTTACCTTGGCAGATTTATGCTTCACATCAGTAAAAATTCTTTTACTCTGCAAAACAGTTGGTACTACTTGCAATCCAGTAATATTAAGGTTAGGGATTAGATAATAAGCAATCATCATCAAAAATCTAGCATAGTAAATTTTATTTTTATTACCATATTTCAGTTTTACCAAAAGATTTTGCAGAATTAAAAGCCCAATGTTTAGATGTCTATCATACAACACACTAAAAGCAATTTGTTGTGTGAGTGTAGTGATAGCATCATAGCCACTGTATTTTGAAGTAAATGCTTTAGTTATTATATCAAAGAACAGTGACCACTCTTGCCTTAGATGGGGTCGTGTAATAGACCCAACAGAACTGAATAATGTAAATTTTTAAACATTGAAATCAGTTCTTCATCAGAGGTAGGGGAGTCAAAGTTTTCATAAATTGGCAAGTGTAAAGCATTATTAACTACGGTATGATCTATATTATACACAGAATTTGCATACCTGAAACTTACCACAGGAGAGTCAGTATTCTCATCCTGGAGGGTAGCAATAGACCAGACAGTCGTGAGAACCTTAGCGGCTTGGACAGGAGCTTCATAAATGGCATAAGTGAGTATGGAGTTTTGAAGAAAATCCACAAAAGGGTGGTACTGGGCTTCAAATTCATGTTTGTTAGCCACTCCTACATGGTTAGTCTTGATGATGTCAAAGTCTCCAAATTTGAAAGCAACTGTTTTAGCGGCCATTAGAAGAGAGCTGTGAACTTTGAAGAAACTTGAAATAGGGTTAGATTGCAGAGTATTTGCAGAAAGAAAATAATTTCAAAGGTTTGAGAGATTGTGATTGCAAAAATGTTTGATTTTACTTTTAGCAAAGTATGAGAAACGTTTGCAATTCTAAAGATAGTGAACCGTTTTTCGATCGTGGGTAGGATAACTACTAGATTAGCCTCGATCGGAGATTTCCCTAATCTCTGATATGATCACTCATAAAAGACTAGACCCAATTAGTCTCCGATAGTTTATTTTGATTGAGACAGAGACTAACCAAAAATGACGTCGGGGACTAATATAGTCTCTGATAGTTCAATTTTTAATTCAATCGGGGACTAATTAAAAACAACTGTCGGGGACTAGTTAAAAACTACTGTCGGGGACTAGTTAATCTCTGAGAGTTCAAATTTTTAATTCAGTCGGGGACTAATTAAAAACTACTGTCGGGGACTAGTTAGTCTCTGAGAATTCGAACTTTTAATTCAGTCGGGGACTAATTAAAAACTACTGTCGGGGACTAGTTAGTCTCTAAGAGTTCGAACTTTTAATTCAGTCGGGGACTAATTAAAAACTATTGTCGGGGACTAGTTAGTCTCCGATAGTTCAAGTTTTAATTAAGTCGGGGACTAATTAAAAACTACTGTCGGGGACTAGTTAGTCTCCGATAGTTCAAGTTTTAATTAAGTAGGGGACTAATTAAAAACACTATCAGGGACTAATATAGTCTCTTTCTCTTAAGCTTTCAAAATATTTCCAACAATCAAGTTTAATGATTATTAGCTTCAAAAATTCTATTAAAAAAAATAGCTACATTCCAGAAATTAAATTCTAGCTTCTAAAATTCTGTTCACTTAGAACAGCTTCAATCCAGAAATTTAATTCTAGCTTCATACAACTAAACAACTTGTTTTCAAAAATTAATCAATTTTAGAGCTATAATTCAACATTCCTAATTCAGAAACTAATCTAGAAAAGGTAGATTCATCTAAAGGTTTTGTGAATATGTCTGCAAGTTGTTTATCAGTTGTTACCCAATGTAATTTGATATTACCTTCACTTACATGTTCTCTTATGAAGTGATATCTAATATCTATGTGTTTTGTTCTTGAATGTTGCACTAGATTTTCTGTTATTGTTATGGCACTAGTATTATCACAATAGATAAGAATTTTGGATAACTATATACCATAATCTAGGAGTTGATTCTTGATCCATAGGATTTGAGCACAACAACTCCCAGCTGTGATGTATTCAGCTTCTGCTGTTGAAGTAGAAACTGAATTTTGTTTCTTGCTAAACCAAGAAACAAGTCTACCTCCAAGAAGTTGGCAGCTTCCACTTGTGTTTTTCCTATCGAGCTTGCAACCTGTGTAGTCAGCATCTGAATAACCAATTAGTTTAAAATCAGATTCTTTGGGATACCATAAACTAAGATTTGGGGTACCCTTTAAATATCTGAGTATTCTTTTTACAGCAATCAAATGTGACTCTCTAGGGTCAGCTTGAAATCTAGCACATAAACATGTAGCAAACATTATATCTGGTCTACTTGCAGTTAGATATAAAAGAGATCCTATCATGCCTCTATAGCTAGTAATATCAATTTTCTTTCCTTTTAAATCTTTATCTAGCTTAGTGGCAGTAGGCATGGGTGTTCTTGCATATGTACAATCAACCAAATCATATTTTCTCAATAAGTCTTTGATATACTTGGACTAACTGATAAATATTCCATCAGTTGATTGTTTTATTTGCAAACCTAAGAAAAATGTTAATTCTCCCATCATACTCATTTCATATCTAGACTGCATAAGTTTTGAAAATTTTTCACAAAGTTTTTCATTTGTAGATCCAAATATAATATCATCTACATATATTTGCACCAATATTATGTCAGAGCCTTGCTTTCTATAAAATAAGGTTTTATCTATGATACCTCTAACAAATTTATTTTCAAGCAAAAATTGAGATAGAGTATCATACCAGGCTCTTGGTGCTTGTTTTAAGCCATAAAGTGCTTTGTCTAACCTGTAGACATGATTTGGAAATTTTGAGTCCACAAAACCTGGGGGTTGGCAAACATAGACTTCCTCTTCCAATTTTCCATTTAAGAAAGCACTTTTGACATCCATCTGGTACACCTTGAAGTTCTTGTAGGCTGCAAAAGCCAAGAAGATTCTGATTGCTTCAAGTCTTGCTACTGGTGCAAAAGTTTCATCATAATCTATTCCTTCTTCTTGAGAATATCCTTTTGCAACCAGTCTTGCTTTATTTCTTGTAATTGTACCAGTTTCATCCAATTTATTTCTGAAGACCCACTTGGCACCAATTATTGATCTATTCCTTGGTTTGGGTACCAGTCTCCAGACTTTGTTTCGAGTGAATTGGTTTAACTCCTCTTGCATGGCAATTATCCAGTCAGGATCTTGAAGTGCTTCCTCAATTTTCTTTGGCTCAATCTTTGAGAGAAAACTGAGATACAAACATTCATTTTGTGTTGCACTTCTAGTCTTGACTCCATCCTCTAGACTTCCAATTATCAAATCTGGTGTGTGGTCTCTCAACCATGGAATTGCACGTGGCAGATTTGACCTTGAAGTGGAGGCTTCATTTTCTAGATTGATGTTATCCAATCTAGCTTCATGATCAAAGACTGTTCCCCCTAAACCATTGACTTCTTCATTATTAGCTCCCCTTGAGCTGTTTATCTCTATAGTCTCTGGTGTCAATATAGTCTCTGATTGTGCATCAGTGTCTCTAGTCTCTGGTGAACCATTAGTCTTCGATGGAATACTAATGTCACCAGTCTCTTGAGTTTTATCTAATACTCTAGTCTCTGATACAGTATTAGTTCTTGGTACTTCATGCACAACAGTTAACTCCCCCTCAATTATGTAGGGATCATTGCTATCTTGGGGTTTTTAAATAGTCTCTGATGGATATTCCCATGCATCCAATTCATTCTCAAAACTGAGAGGTTCATGCAATCCTTGTCCAATCATTCCTGGAATCTTTTTATCATCAAATACAACTTGAATTGATTCCACAATGACCTTTGTCCTTACATTATATACTCTGTATGCTTTTCTTGACAAAGAATAACCTAAGAAGATTGCCTCATCAGACTTGTTGTCAAATTTGCCTCTTGTTTCTGATGAGTTTCTCAGTACAAAGCACTTACAACCAAACACATGTAAAAACTTGAGAGTTAGTTTTCTCCCAGTCATTAATTCATAAGGTGTTTTGTTGTATGCTTTGTTTATCAAGGATCTATTATGTGTAAAGCAAGCAGTGCTTATAGCTTCCTCCCAAAAATATGTGGGAAGCTTAGCCTCTTGTAACATAGTCCTTGCTGCTTCAATAAGGGTTCTATTTTTCCTCTCAACAACTCCATTTTGTTGAGGGGTTCTTGGAGCTGAGAATTGATGAATTATTCCTTTTTCAGTGCAGAATTCAATAACTTGGGAATTCTTGAATTCTGATCCTCTATCACTCCTTATCACCCTTACTGTTTTTCCTGACTCAGTTTCTATCTTTTTGATATGATCAATTATCAACTGAGCAACTTCATCTTTTGTATGGAGGTATTTTACCCAAGTATACCTCGTGTGATCATCCACAATAACCAAAGCATATCTATTTCTTAAAATTGACATCACATTCACTTGACCAAATAAATCCATGTGCAGCAACTGCAAAGGGTCAGTGATTGATGTTGCTGGTTTGCTTTTGAATGACACACTTCTTTGTTTCCCTTTCTGGCATGAATCACACAATCCATCTTGTGTAAATTTCAATTATGGAATGCCAACTACTAATCCTTTCCTCGCAAGCTTGTTGATGTTCTTGAAATTTAAGTGGGAAAGCTTATTATGCCAAAGCCAACTTTCATCAGTTGAAGCTTTGCTATATAGACATGTGATTTGATCAGTAAAAGAAATGAGATTTGCAACATACAAATTTCCTTTTCTTTTCCCTGTCAAAATCACATTCTCAGATTTTTTGTCACACACCAAGCATTTATCTTCTTTGAAGGTGACATTAAATCCTTTATCACATAGTTGACTTACACTTAGTAAATTGTGCTTTAAGCCATCAACTAGTGTTACTTTAGTAAAGATGACATCACCATGTTCAACACTGTCATATCCCCTCGTATGGCCTTTGCTGTCATCTCAAAAAGTGACTTTTGGGCCATTTTTCTCTTCATACTGTTTTAGCAGGGACTTATCTCCAGTCATATGCCTTGAACAGCCACTATCCAAGTACCATGATTTCTTCTTTTTGCCCTTTGTAGAATCACTTAACTCGTCACTACGAGTCATTAGGGCAAAGTTGACAACTTCTTCATCAGAGTCGCTGTCAATCCAATCTTTTCCCTCAGTAATCAAGGCTTTGCTCTTTGATTTAGCTTTCTTGTCAGCAAAGTCTTTCCTTGATTTTTCATCCTTAGATCTATCACTAGATCTAGGTTTCCTGTACTCATTGGCAAAGTGCCCTAACCCATCACAGTTGTAACATCTTATTTTCTTTAAGTCGAAGGTGACTTTTTGACCTTCACGTTTAGGGTTAGGCTTCCTTGAAGATTTTCTTCCTTTCCTGTTGGCCCTAAATTTCTTGAACTGTTTGACCATGAATGCCATAAATTCTTCCATGTCATCATCAGAATCCAGTTCATCTTCCTGATTAGTCGAGCTAGCATCGGAAGATTCCTCGTTAAGCTTCTCTTGAGACTTGTTTGTCTCAACCATCATCGCAACTCCTTTATCCCTACCATGCATGCGTTGTCGTTGCTCTACTTCAAGTTCATATGTCTTTAAATTCCCATAGAGCCTATCCAGTGTGAGTATGTCCAAGTCATGAGCCTCTCTTATGGCTGTTGTTTTTGGATCCCAACTTGGAGGAAGAGATCTCATGAACTTGGTATTGACATCCTCATTGTCATAGGACTTTCCAAGTATTTTCAAATCATTAAGCAAAGTGTTGAACCTATCATAAACTGATGTAATTGGTTCACCAGGCTTTGCTTGAAAGAACTCATATTGTTGTGTCAACAATGACCTTTTGTTCTTTCGGACTTGGTCAGTTCCTTCACACAGGACTTTGATGGTGTCCCAGATTTGCTTCGATGTAGTGCAATTTATGATGCTTGTGAACATATTTTTATCAATTCCATTATAAAGTATGTTCATCACCTTAGCATCATTTAACACTTGCAACTTGTCTTCGTTTGTATAATCACATTCTGGAGCAAGTTCAAAGTGTTCTGCAACAACAGATCCATCGACAGTTTTAGCAGGAATAAATTTCCTGGGTAGATATGGACCCTTCTCAATCCTATCAATATAATCTGGATCTGTTGCTCTCAAGTGCATGTACATCTTTTGTTTCCACATTGAATATTCTTCTCGTTTAAGAATAGGGATTCTAGTACCACCATCACGACTTCCCGCATATGTCATTATGCTAGAGCTACTTGCTTCATCATTGGTCATCTCTTGGAACGTGTTAATTGACTAGATTCAATTAAAGGCTCTGATACCAATTGTTTTCTCAGTGAGATGCCGAGAACTTGTAGAGGGGGGGGGGGGGGGGGTTTAATACAAGTTCTTTGAATACTATTCGAATTTCTTGTTCTTTAAGAAATTAAACTTTCTTGCGGAATATAAAGAACAAAAACTCAAATTAACTTATAAACAATTGCTATATTGATTTCACAATTGATTACAAATTCTAACAATCATAACAAATATGATCATCAGCTTCTTTTCTATTCTGTATAGGAAAAGATACAACACTATGAAAAACCTATACAACTTCAAATTACAATTTTCTGTAAACCTAATTACGGCTTCTCTATTCACTGAATTACAATTAACTCAGTTCCTTTTCTGAATAAAATTCAGCTTCCTTATTCGAATCAAATACAATCTTTCCTTTTTGATTAGGAAAGGATTTCTGGTTAGTTTCCTTACCAGCTACGTCTTCAATAATATCTTGCTTTACGTGGAAGACATTCCTTTTTAATTCAAACTCTGTATCTTTCAGGAAATAAATCACGATTAGTCCCTGATGCTTCATCTTTAGTCTCTAGTGCTTTTAGTCCCTGATGACGTCAGACTGTGTAGTCTCTGATAGTGTTATTTAGTCTCTGATGCTTTAAGGCTTAGTCTTCGATGACTTCAGCTTAGTCTCTGATGCTTTTAACTTTAGTCTCCAATGACGTAAGCTTCAGTCTCTGACTCCTTTAGACTTAGTCTCTGATGACGTAAGCCTTAGTCTCAGACAGGCAAAACTAGTCTCCCATAAAAAAAAAACCTTAGTCTCTGACAAGTTTTCCTAGTCTCCGATAAGCCTTTTTTTCAAACTCTAACGGATCAAATACACACTTCAACTTTTTGAAGCTTCGATACACCAATCCAGCAGTTACTTACAATTAACAAACAAATGTATCTTTTTACAAATAATAAATGAATTACAATCAAAGAGATAACTGCTAGCTATAAAACTTCAGTGTTACTAATTAACACTTTCTATACATTTGTATTCTAAGTAATCTAAAGACAATCATCATCAAATGTTCTAAAACCTAACAGGCATGTTAAAACTTGACCCAAGTATATCTGTTGTAGTCATCCACAATGACCAATGCAAATCTTTTCTTTAATACTGACATTATGTTGACATGACCAAAGAGATCCATATGAAGCATTTGAATTGGATCCTTGATCATTGTGGCTTCCTTGCTGACAAAGGATGATTTCCTTTGCTTCCTTTGTTGGCATGCTGAACCTACTCCTTCTTGAATAAATTCCACTTGAGGTAGTCTAGTTACCAACTCTCTCTTCACCAAATCATTGACAGTTCTATAGTTCAGATGAGAGAGTTTCTTGTGCCACAGTCTGCTCTCATCAGGGGTTGCCTTGCTGTAGAAACATGACTCTCCATTCATTGACTTAAAATCAGCAATGTAAAGGTCTCCTTTCCTAATCCCTGATAAGATCAGCTTCCCATCACTTTCATTTGAGACTAAGCATTGGTCCCCTTTGAAGGTAATGATGAATCCTTTATCACATAGTTGACTTATGCTTAATAGATTGTGTTTTAGCCCATCAACTAGTGCCACATCTTTAAATGAGATATCCCTATTTGCTACTTTGCCATAACGAAGAGTCAGTCATTTGTTGTTGTCACCAAAAGAGATCACTGGACCAACCTTTTCTTGGAACTCTGTGAGCATGGCTTTATTTCCTGTCATATGTCTTGAGTAGCCACTGTCTAGAAACCAGATTTGTCAGCCTTTGACTTTTCCCTACACACAAAGAATATTTAATTTGTTTTTGGTACCCAAGTGGATTTGGGTCCTTTGGGTTTAGTCACAGTTAATGGTAAAACATATTTTTCATTACTTAGGATTTTTGGTTTAGGCAAAATACACAGTTTCTCCTTTTTAAGAGCTTCATTATAAACTTTAGATTTACCAACAAATTTCTTTTATTTACCCTTAAGGGTACATGCTTGAGCAGTAGGTAAATCATCAACATATAAAATTGTACCAGTTAAAATCTGGGGTTTTTCCTTGCATTGAAAAGATAAATGATTATTGCTACCACAGTTTCAACACACTTTACTAAGGGCTTCCTGAATAGGGGTGTAGTTACTGGCTTTGTTTACACCTAGTTTGTCATTCTTATTCTTTTTCTTATCCCCTGACAAGCCCTTATCCCTTGAAGGGCTTCAACGACCTGATGCACTCTTATCCCCTGATGACTATGTATCCACTGATGCACAGTCTTGTTCCTTCTTGAATGGGGGTTTGAGTGCTTTGGCAAGAACAAGTTTCTTGTCACTCCCACCACTTGTGGAATCTTCACTCATCGGGAAAACATTCCATTTTTCTAGCTTTGTTACAGCCTTTATAAACTTTATAGAATGTATAGGCCTTTTTCCAAAGCTAGCTGCAATTTCAACCTCAACAGTTGGTTGCTTCACCAGAGTCTTCTCATAGCCTAAACCAGATTTATGATCAGATTTCTGACTTTTTAATTGATCATCTAGTTTCTTGCTCGACTCATTCCATCTCTTTATGACCTCTCTTTCCTCTCTCAAAACCTTGGAGGTCCATTCTTCTCTTTTTATGGCATAGTCAAGAAGGTTCCTAGTCTTAGAGAGTTCTTTTTCAAGATTCTCAAGTCTAGATAGTTCTGATTCTAACAGAGTATTTCTAGCAGTCAAATGTTCATTAATTTTCTATACTCTCTCAGTCTCAGCTACAACACTTCTTAAAGTGTCATAAAGGTCTCTTATCTCACAAGTCATTTCCTTAACAATTTTAAAACAATCAGTTTTTGACATGTCAGAGGAAATTTCGAGACTTACTTGTGAGCTGCTGCTGTCTGTGGATGAGGCCATCAGGGTTAGGTTGACATATTCCTTAGTGTCTTTTTCATCTAAGTCAGCCCAGTCCTTTCCCTCTACAATGTAAGCTTTTCACTTCTTATTGGCATTAAAAAGGTCAAAGTATTTCTTCTTGTAATCCACTTCAACTGCCTTTCCTTTGGATTCACCTTCCTTTGTGGCCTTGCGGCACTCATTTGCAAAGTGGCCTAACTTATTGCATCTGTAGCACTTTATTCTAAATTTATCAATAAAGTTGCTTATGCTATTGGGTTTCCTTGCTGAAAATCTTTTTGATCCAGATGGCTTTTGGAATTTCAATTTGGAAAATCTTTTTGCAAGGAAGGCCAAGGTTTCATCCATCTCTTCTAACTCTTCAGGAGTGTACTCAATCTCTTTTGAGTCAACTTCATAGTCCCCCTCTTCTTTAACATCTCCAAATTGCTGCTTCATCAAGACACTTGGTCTTGCTTCAACCTTATTCTTCTTGTTAACCATCAAATCTACAGATTTTAGCTTTCTAGTATCCTCAGACATTTCAAATCTCTATTGAACCTCCAGTTCATATGTCTTTAGGGTACCATAGAGCCTGTCCAAGTCTAGGAGATTCATGTCCTTGGATTCTCTGATGGCTATTGTCTTTGGATCCCATGATATGGGAAGTGCCCTCATGAATTTTCTGTTAATATCCTTATTGGCATATATGTCTTCCTATACATTCTTAGGTCATTTACCAACCTGTTGAATCTATCAAACATTTCAGTAAGTGATTCACCATTTTTCATTGTGAACCACTCATACTGTTATGTTAACAGCTACAGTTTGTTTTCCTTCACATCTTCAGTTCCATCACATAAGATTTGGATTGTATCCCATATTAACTTAGATGTTGTAAGATTCATGATACTGTTTAGCATATCATCATCTAAGTCATTATATAGAATACCTGTTACTTTTAGATCCTTTTTCACCTTTTATCTTTCCTCGGGAGTTATCTCATCAGTAGTCTTTGGGAGTAATCTTTCTAGAACATTGACTCCATTGACATCCTCCTGAGGAATGAGCTTCTTTGGCACGTGAGGGCCTTCTTCTAGAATTTGTAAATATTCATCATCGATTGCTCTTAGATGAACTATCATGTGTTGTCTCCAGAAGAAGTACTTTCCCCTTTCCAACATGGGGACCTTACTATTTCCAGCTTTGTTAGCCATTAATAAAGATCTTCTAGCAAGTGTAGTATGCTAAGTGGCTCTGATACCAATTGTTAAAACTAAATAAGCTCGAGTGTTTGTGGGTTTGAATACAAACACTACAAACTTTTTGTTCTTTTAAAACTTACGTTGCACAGGCTGGAATAGCTACATGATTAGAAAAACTCTACTGAAATTAAAATGAATACACAAGCATTCAAGTTAAAATAGTTGTATTAAAACTTGGTGTTTTTATAGAAATATATTGAATCACAATTATAATTAACAGCTACAATTCTGTAATAAATTACAGCTTCTCTTTTCTCACTCACTAGCTACATTTTTCTTTGAATATCTCTCTCAAGATCTATTACAAAGTTTCCTTCTAGTGTTTGAGTGTTGTGACTTGCTTGCTTGGTTTTTCGTGTAACAACTCTTTCTTTATGTATAGCAGATCAGTTAGTGAACCCACGTGCTAGACATGCTTCTTTTTCAACATAACCACAATATGTGACATCAAGGTCCTTTCGGAGTGGTGTCAGACTGCTGTTTGCTTTTGTTACTTCTTTTTCATCCCCTGATCTGCATGTAATTAATTCTCTAGAGTTGTTATTAGATAACCAAACTTTAAGGAATATCTTTCCAGTTATACCCCTTACTTCTATTCCAAGTATCAATGATTTGCATGTAAGTCCTGATGACATGTGGATTAGGTCATAACAACCCACTGATGTCAACCCCTGATAGAGACTTGATCAGTGCTTCTAGATCAACCGATGTCAACCCTGATGGAGGCTTGATCAGTGCTTCATTATTCACCAATGTCAAGCCCTAATGGAGACTTAATCAGTGCTTCATTATCCACTAATGTCAAGCCCTAATGGAGACTTAATCAGTGCTTCATTATCCACTAATGTTATGACCTTCTTGTTATCCATTGAAAGGTTCCACTGACGAGTTGATCTTTTGTCGTTGCCAAACTTGTTGAGCAATCTAAGTCATCTTCAAACTCATCGGGCAATTTAAGTCATTGCCAAACTCGTCGTCAATGGATAAAAATGACTAGTGCCAAATTCACTTTTAGCCATCGCCAAACTCGTTGTTAGTGGATAAAAATGACTATCGCCAAAGTCACTTTTACCCATCGCCAAACTCATCGCGAGATAATATTGCCAAAGTGATTTTTAGCCATCGCCAAACTCATCGGGAGATATGTTGTCTCCAAAGTCTGAACATTAGAGTGATTCCCCTAATGGGTTCCCCTGACTAGGTCATCCCCTGATGCCTTCCCCTGACGGCTTCCCCTGGCTAGGTCATCCCCTGATGCGTTCCCTTGACGAAATCATCCCCTGACAGGTTCCCCTGATGGCTTCCCTTAACGAAGTCATCGCCTGACGGGTTCCCCTGATAGCTTCTCGTGACGAAGTCATCGCCTGACAGGTTCCCCTGATGGCTTCCCCTGACAAAGTCATCGCCTGACGAGTTCCTCTGATGACTTCCCCTGATGAAGTCATCCCTTGACATAGTATTTTTAGGCTTCCCGTGGTGGGTTCTTTTCATTGATGCCCTTCAAAAAATACTTGTTCTCTTGATCACTAATACTTTGTTGGCTTAGCCTGGAATGTTTGTCGTGCGGAATACTCATCTTCTTTTAAGTAACAACAGTTATTCCTTGACACTGTCAAGTCTGTTTAAGTTATCACTGATGACTCGCCCAGTGCAGTGTAGACCATCCGTTGATGACTAAGTCATACATCAATGGATGCAAAACTTGTGCAAATATACTAAGGTTTATAGAATACCTTCAGTACTTACAGATGCACAATTATTCCCTTAAACATCATCATCATCATTTATATCTAACAAGTTGTTCACCAAACTATCCAAGAGTTATATATGATATAATTAACAAAGTGTTGTTTACCTAAATAGTTATGTTTTATGTGACTAGCCAAAGCTAGCATAAGATATAATGTGTTAGGTCCCAAAGGGTAAAAATACTAGAATGGGGGTTGAATAGTGTTTTTCAAAAATTAAGTTTTACTTAGAAAACTTTACTGAATTAAAAAATCTTCTTGCTTATAAAAATTTCTTATGATTTTCAAAGAATTTAGCAGCGGAATTTGTTTTAAGCAAGGAACCCCTTAGATTTTGTATCAAAAGTTAATGTCTTGAAGTAGCAAAGATAGTAAGTCTTTGCTGAACAAGTTCAGCAGGACTAAAGCAAAGCACAGCAAAGCAAGGAAACAATATAAAAGATAAGCAGGAGAAGAGATAGAATTTTTATAGTGGTTCGGAATAATCCTACTCCACTCTTCTTCTCTTTTACTTGAAAAGGCTATCACTATAATTTGTTCACACAGAACAATCAGCAAGAGGACACTTAGTCCAATTTACAATGGGTCACTTAGACCACTTTAGCAGGACACTTAGTCCAATTTTGTCACACAGACACTAAGAAGATTTCAGAGAATCTTGCTTGCTATCTTCAAGTAGATGGCTCCTTGGTTGAGCAGATAGATAACACTTGTTCAAGCTTTATGATGTCTTGCTGTAGTCTTTAAGATGTCAGAGAGTTTTGTTCAGGAGGTAGTTGGTTCATTGGTTAGTCATAAATGAAATTTATGACTTCTATTTATACTCCTCCAAAGAATCTATCCGTTGGAAATTTGAAATAGATCCGTTGGAGTGTACTGTCCTTGATGTGACTTGTACCTTTTCAGCAGTCCTTTCTTAGTTCAAAAAGTTAGCCGTTTTTCTGTCTTCTAGTGCCCTTCAGAAGAGTTTCTCAGAAGTTGACTAAGAAAGGGTTAAGATAACTTTTCTGACAATCTTCACTTTGATAAGCAAAGGATCTTGCTTACTAAAGTCCTTGCTTATTTCCATTCTAAGCAGGACTATACTTGGAAAATTCTTCGTCTTCAGAATCCTTCATAGCAGGCTTATCAGTAGACTTCAATGGTGATCAAAGGTCCTTGCTTAACTACAAATTATATCCACCTAACATGTTGGATATTTTTCTAAGTCCTTTTACATTGTTTAAGCAAGGACTATATTACATCATCAATTCTTATATATCAAACACATAATGAAAGTTTAAGCAAAGATAATATAAGCAGGGGTGCAACAACAATCTCCCCCTAATTGATGATGTCAAAACGAGTTATTTTGATCACCACAGCAAGAACCAAAAAGAATTTCATTTTATTTCAAAGTGTTCAAGAAATACAAGTTAAAATGAAATTACACAACTAAAGAAATTATACAACAGCAGGTTCATCCGAACTTTGCTGGTCTTCACCCTCACCAAACTTCAGCAAGTCTTGCCTTCGCTTCTCCTCTACTGCCTCTTTCTCTCTTTTCCTTGCCTCCTTTTCTTCTTTCCTCCTTTGCATCCTTTCCTTCTTTCTGTCATACTCCAGCTGCATTTCTTGTACCCTGAGTCTCTTCATTTCCACCTCGTACTACTTAATTCTTGATTCTGATTCCTTGATGCTTGCTATAAGCTTGAGATTTTCAACAGACCCTGACTTCATTGAAATGACATCAGCTTCTTCAAGGGCCTTCTGAAGTCTCATGTACGGGGATGGATTCATGATTTGCACAGCAGACTCAGGGATATGCTTAGGAAGTCTTTTTCTTCTTGGTACAGCAACTGGAGTAGCAACAGGGATCTTATCAGCAGGAGTAGGATCAGCAGGGATAATTTGTTCTGCTTGTTCTTGCTGTGCTTCATGACCTCTCTCCCCCTTTTTGATATCATCAGCCATTATGGGGAGAAAGTCAATCAGCTTATTCAGTGTTTGTTGTAGCTTTTCAAGCTTTTGCTCCATCTTCGATAATCTAGAGGCTAAGGCAGGATCAGCAGAGGTTCCAGCAGCAGGAGAGCTCTCAGCAGGAAGCCTTGCTAAAACTTGTGCTAGTTGAGCCTCAAGTTTAGCAACCTTTTGTGAAGTAGGAGAGTCCTTGCTGGCAGCTGGTTGCAGGTCAGATCCAGCAGGTTCTTCAGAATGTGCCTCGTCAGCAGGAGTGTCCTTGTCCTCCCCCTCAATGGCTAGCATCTCAGCAGATGACTCAGCAGGAGTGGGCTCCCCCTCAGATAGTATCCTTGCTGGAGATTGATTGCTGGGTCCTTCTAGAATGTTCTCAGCAAGGTACTCATCGGGATCCAAGCCAGCAGCAAGAGCATCTTTGATCAGCAGGGACCTGATGAGTTCCTCTGATTGTTTTTCCTTTGTTCATTTAGCAAGAACATCATCAGAGTCACTGTCACTGTCACTGCTGGATGCTTGAATTTGCTTTCCCTTCCCTTTGCCCTTGACAGCAGCATGTTTTCTTCTTGAAGGAAGGGTCGGGTCAGCAGGAGACCGGATGGTAAAGCCAGGGAGGACAAGTCTTCGAGCAGCAGAGGGTTTGGCAACCGTCTCTGCTGATGGCTCCTCTGGAGACACTGCTGATCTATCTATTTCTCCAGTGTAGTATGGAGGTGGTGGATTGGCTTTATTGGCAACATGGATAGCAATCTCCACTTCAGCAGGTCCATTTACAGAGTCTGGAGTGTCAACAGACTCCGTTTCTGTAAGCTCCAGAACTTCAGTAGGAGTGGCAGGCTCCTTTGCTGTAGAGTCAGCAGGGATAGGTTCAGTAGGAGTCTCCACCTCCGTCATTTCGTCAATCTCTCTGAAGATCTCGGAGGATGATCTTTGTTGTTCGTTAGCAGGGATGGGAGATGAGTCAACAGGGATGTAGTTATCAATTTCTTCAAATATTTCATCCCCTGCTGACTCCGGGGTGAGAGGGACTGCTGTGGGGATATCTTCTTCAGAGGGAGGTTCCACATCGGATCCTCCAGCAGCAATGGCTTCAGCAGCCAAATCTTCATCATATAGTTCCATGTAGAACTCATAAATTTCCCTCTCCTCCTCGGTCAATGTTGAGAGGTCAAATTCAGTAGGCGTTGCCTTGGACTTCTTTTTAGGCCTCTGAATTTGACTTGCTGCTCTCCTCTTCTTGCTGGGTTGACCAGCAGGAAAGCGTTCGTCACTTCTGGCATTCGGGGTTGATGTTTGACCCTCTGCTGGTCCCTTAGCTCTCCTTGCTGCAGCCGCTTTGGCTAGGGCAGCAAGGTTGCGCCCGTAATTTTTCAGCAGGGATGGAGTGATCACCTTGCTGTAGATGAGCTTCTTGGCCTGGGTCCCTGCTGGAAAGTGTTCTCCAAGTAGTCCCTTGAGCAACAGGGACAAAGTTCGTCCATGGCGGATTTTAGTCTTCCTCTTGCTGGAGAAGGATTCAGCAAGGACTTCAAAGTAGATTTGAGCCCAGTTGATTGGCTCCCCGTTCTTCAGCAGGGATACCAAGGATATAACCCTTGCTGATGCCTCGTCTTGTGAGGTGAACTTACACAGCAAGGTCTTGTGAAGTATGTCCATGAGGAAGTCCCATTTCCTTGGGAAATCCTTTCTCTTCTTACTGGTGTGAGTTTTAACGTAGACAAGATCAGCAAGGACAGCAGCGGAGACAGTAGGTGGAGTCAGCAGACCTACACTTGGCATCTGTAGTACTCGAGCGATGCTTGCTGGAGTGATGAGGATCAGCTGACCACTTGTATGTCTGATAATGCTTTGATCACGGACTTGCATGGTTGAGCAGAATTCCCTGATTACTTCCCCATATATGGGAGTATCAGCAGAGATCACATAGTGTATCCCACTGTTCCTCAGCAGGGATATAACTTCGGTTATTTCAGCATCTTGAATCCCAGCAAAGGAATCTAAGTCGATGATGGACTCAGATTCAATTTTCTCTAACCAGTTGGCCATGTCTACTGATAGTTGTCGGAAAAAGTAGTCGGAGATAGGTTACGGCAGTTTTCAGCAGGGATTAGAGTGAATATAGAGAGAGAGATCAGAGCTGTGGTTTCGATAAATTTGAGAAGGGTTAAAATGAGTTTATATAGGAGGTAAAGGAAGTTGAAGGGTTTAGAGAGTGGTAACTGCTTTGAGAAGGTGAAGAGTTAGTGGGAGAAAAATATGGGTAGTAGTGAGAATTAATTACCGAAAGGACAGCAGCCGTAAAAAGATCATGGAGCAGAGTGACATTTAATGAGATGAGAGAAAAATTATGGCTTGATATGATGACCTACTTTTCCGGCGGTAAATGTGGATAGGATCAGACTTGTTGTAGCACATCTTTGCTGATGTGAAAGGGTAGGGCTGGAATCAGCAAGAATAGTATCCTTGCTGATTTTGAATGTTACAGCAGGAATGTCCTTTGCTCAAGGAGACAGCAAGGACTAACATAGTTTCTGAAACAGCAGTTTTCTCTGGACGTCTCCCCCTTTTTCAAAATTATTCAGCAGGGATGATGGAAGTTCCAGCAAGGATTATTGACGTTCCAGCAAGGATTCACATAGTTTTTGAGAGCTTATTTTCTGGATGTCTCCCCTTTTTCAAAATTTTCAGCAGGGATGATGTGGAATTTTCAGCAGCATTTGTACGTGATCAGCAGGGACTGGATCAGCAGGGACTTTATCAAGACGTCTTCGTTCAGCAATGTTTGACACATCATCAGCAAGGATAGGAAGGTCTGCTGAGACATCAGCAGTGCTTTTCCTCCTGAAATTATCTTGCTAAGAACTAAGGTCCTTGCTTAAGCAAACAAGATGTTAGTAGCAAAATGCCTATTCACAATTTAACATGCCTAACTCACTTATCAACTTGTTAAAACAATTTTCATCCAAGGGTTTTGTAAAAACATCTGCTAATTGATTTTCAGTAGGAATATAGTTTATCTCTATGGTACCTTGCTGAACATGATCTCTAATGAAATGATGCCTTATATCTATATGTTTAGTCCTAGAATGTAAAACAGGATTATAAGCAGTGCCAACAGCACTAGTATTATCACAGAATATAGGAATAGACTTGAAATCAAACCCGTAGTCAGCAAGTTGGTTTTTCATCCACAGAATTTGAGCAACACAGCTTCCTGCTGATATGTACTCAGTTTCAGCAGTGGATGTTGACACTGAGTTTTGCTTCTTGCTGAACCACGAAACAAGTCTCCCTCCAAGAAATTGGTATGTTCCACTTGTGCTTTTCCTATCTATTTTACACCTAGCAAAGTCCGCATCGGAATATCCAGCAAGGTTGAAATTTGAATCTTTTGGATACCATATTCCTAAGTTGGGAGTTCCCTTGAGATATTTGAAAATTCTCTTAACATAAGCTAAATGTGATTCCTTAGGGTTAGCTTGAAAACGTGCACAAATACATGTAGCAAACATAATATCTGGTCTACTAGCAGTTAAGTATAGCAAGGATCCGATCATACCTCGATAACTTGTTATGTCTACGGAATTACATATTAGAGATAATCATTTTCAGTATACAAAATATAATTATAGATTAGAGATATAGAACAGAGAAGAAAAAACCAAAGAAAGGTAATTTTCAGTTCATTCATTCTATAATAACACAGAAAAATCTGAAAAATTTTGACAAGCAAGTTTTCATAACTTGAGAAGCTAGAAATTAATTTCTAAATAGCAGTTGTTCATTCTTGAACAAGTTTTTCAGAAGCTGGTATCAATTCTTGATAACCATATTGTAATTTTAGACTCAAAATCAATAAAAATCATTATTTATTTATTGATACAATATGTTGTGTTTTCATTTTTGCAATTTATCTACAGATTGTACGGTAATCTTTACATTAGAGATTTGAGAATTGTATTCAATCCCTCACCCTCCCCCCCACCCCCCACCCCACAACCAACATAATTACTCATCCGGAATAACAGGAACATAGTTGGTAAAGATTTCCTTGATGTTGTGCACTACTTCTTTTACTGCCATTGCCCTCATTCCTAAGGTGGAGAACCCTACTACTATTGAGGATTTTCAGGCCAATTTCCTGTTGCAATACATTATGCAAATGTATTTCTAAACTACTGGCTACTAGGCTTAAAGGGTACTCCCTTCTCTCATTGACTCTTATCAGACAGCTTTTGTTCCAGGTCAAGACATAAGTGATAATATCCTTCTTGCTCATGAGCTTTTTAGAAATTACCACAGAAAGACTAGCCCCCCATAGATGTGCTTTAAAAACTGATCTTCAGAAAGCCTTTGACTCCGTTCATTGGGATTTCATTCTTGATACTTTACTTCTGATTAAATTTCCATATTGCTTTATTTGGTGGATCAGAGCTTGTATCTCCACTACCATGTTCTCAATCAAATTTACTGGGTCTCTTGTTGGCTATTTTAAAGGTGAGAAGGGTCTGATGCAAGGACACCCCCTTTCTCCTTACTTGTTTGTCATTACTATGGAAGTGATCTCTATGATTATCAAAAAGATCAACTCGAACTCAAAATTCAAGTTTCATTAGAGAACAAAAGAAAAATGTATACTCATCTTATTTTTACAGATGACCTAATGGTTTTTAGTCATGGTAATCTAAAGTCGGTTACTACTATCAAGGAGGATATCTCATTGTTCTCTCATCTCTCGGGTCTTAGCACAAACCCCTCAAAGAGTTGTTGCTACTTCAGTACCATTGACCCATCCACCATAAATGATATCCTCAAGCTCAATGGTTTTGCTCATGGATTTCCTCACAAATTCTTGGGGGTGCCTTTGATCTCTACCAAACTTTATTTTCGAGACTGCATCCCTCTTGTGCAAAGATTACTATCCAAAGTAACTTCTTGGACCACTCGGTTCATTTCCTTCTCTGGTAGACTGCAGCTAGCAAAGTCAGTTCTTTTTTCCATTCAATCCTTTTAGACTAAACACTTCGTCTTACCAAAAAGAACCTTAAAGGAAATTCAATCCCAAAACTCAATCTTGATGGGGATCATGGGTACAGTTGACTATCCTTAAATCTAAGAATTTTTGAAAAATTCCCACTCCCTCGGACTACTCTTGGATATGGAAATAGCTTCTAAAGCTTAGACCATTGGCCCTTCTCTAAGTATCATCTTGGTGATGGAAAATTATTTTCCTTTTGGTATGACCACTGGCTCAATGGTTCTACACTTAGCAATATGGTTGAATTTATTCAAGCAACGGCTATTCTTAAAACCGCTAGAGTGGATGAAGCTCTTCGAACTCTCATCCATTCTAATCATCGCCATGCCTTCATGTTCAAACAAGCCACTGATTTTATCCGACTGGTTATTAAAGAAGACAACATTGCTTGGGGCACTCATAATATTACTAGAATTAAAGCTACCCAGATCTGGGATTCCATTCGTAGCAGGGGCACTACAATTACTTGGCACAAAATAGTGTGGCATAAACTACAAGTTCCTCGATATGCTTTCTGTCTTTGGCTGCTAATGCATAGCAGAATTTCCATTGACGATTACCTTATGGGAAAGCTTGGGGTGCATGGCCGTTCTAGATGCAATCTATGCTATTCTGAATCTGAATCTGAATCATTTGATCACTTGTTTCTTATGTGTAGATTTTCTACTACCATGCTAGAAATTATCAAACAATATGGTAATTGGTTAGCCCTCCCACACAAATGGAGTTCACTCCTTGCAGCGATCTCCTCCCCTCGCATCAAAGTTTTGAATGCTTCAATCTTGTGTCTTACTATTGGAGCTCTTATCCACGCTATTTGGGCTAAAAGAAATCTCAGAAAACACAATGATAAAAGTCAACCTGCAGCTATTGTTGCGCAACGTATTTTGTCCAATGTCAAAGGTCGTATCCAATCTTTTACCAAACTTAGATGTAGTTTTCCTTGTTCTCACCCTCAGTGAATCTCTTAGTTCTCCTTTATTGTTTTGTTTGCACATCATAGCATGGTTACTTATGAATTTTTTGTCCACATCATAGCATATTTTTCTGTCTTGTTTCTTTTGAGTTGATGGCTTAGTATTGTTTGCTTGATGGCTTCCTAGGGTATGCCCCTTGCAATCATGTAATTTCTCTCTTCTTTTATCTTATTTCGTAATTTAGCAACAAAAAAAAAAGGAGATTTGGTCAAATATATTTCAATATGTTTATTTGTAATTTTAATAAATTTTTAAGTAATTTTAGTTGACGTGATGTTAGAAGGTTATAAAGGTTTTATTGATTTATATGGTGATAGGTAATGATATTGCTCGTGGAATGCTCATGACGATAGAACATACCTTTTTATCAAGTGTTTTTATTTTATATTTCAAATATGTTGGATATACTACTTGAAAATCTGAGTTGCTTGTAAGTTTAGCTTTCTTTTTAATAAACTAAAAAACTGTTTATGTTACAAAATAGTTTGTTTATATTATTAAAAGATTTATTTATATTACTAAAAGATCTAGTTTTGTTATTTTCAACCGGTGGCAACGTTCAGCAATCCACGTCCGGCGACCGGCAAAAGGAGATAGCAACAGTATATATACATAATTGAAAATAATAATAACTATAATATCCTTAAATTTGAAAAATAAGTGACAAAAAATACTTTAATGAAATAATTTAAAAAACTGTATACTTTAACCCACCTGCCGTTCTTCCTTACGATAAATAAGGAATTTCAAGATTCTTAATCAGAAAACCTATCTTGTCGGTAACGATCACAATCCCCTAATCAATCTCATGTTACTCAAAACTTACAGCACTAATAATTATCTTACTGAGTTAATAGGTATTGTTTTATCATATTTAGTTGTACTGCAAAATGCTGGAGGTAAAAGACATGCACAGAACCGAAAATTTTGTGATTATCTTTTTAATTAAGATATATTGAATATCATTATCTTTTAATAAAATTAGTTTTAATTATTGCTTAATTGATTAATTATCTGTAATCATAATAGTTTAAATTATATTACCTCTGTCTGTATACTTGTCACAATTGACTTCATACGATTAAATTGGCCAAATTTGGAATTCATAATTTATAAAAAATGTTATGAATTTTGAAAATACAAAGGAAGAATTTGTGCAGGTGATTTGTGATCATTAGTTCGATTAAAACTATTTCAATTATGATATCTAATTCGATTATAATATATACTTGGTTGCTCAATTATGTTTTTTTAATTTTGTTTGATTAATAATTTTATATGTATTTACTGTATAACATAAATCATACGTCATTGTTTGCTAATGTTATATGTAAATACTATGAGTTATAATTATAAACCAATATTAATTGTATAATTAAATGTAAATATGATTTTGAGTTAGAATCCGATTAAATTTATTTTGATAAAAGATGATATTTGCATATAAATATAATTATTACAACAATTGAATCAAATCCAAATTGAATGTTTTTAATAAAAGGAGATAATTATTATACTAATTAATATCTAGTTAGTTAAATTATATACTCGATTGATTACGTTATATATCCGTTTCATTTAACATTTATATATTCATTTAATGTGTACTTTTACAGACAAATTTTTATATTTTCAAGTTTTTTCAAATTGATATGAAAATTAAAATTACAAGATTTGTAAATAATAAAACTTTAAAGAGAAATGTATTAATTAATTTAGAACAGATGGAGTATGTTTACCATTATTTTATTATTTTATTATATAATACTCTTTCCATCTATTTACAACTTTTGACATTTTCTAAATTTTTAAAAAAAATGTTGGTTTTGATGAAAGTGTTTATAATGTTGTTCTGGTAAAAAATGATTTAATTTGAAATATGAAAAAATAGTGAAAAAGTAAAATAATTAAAGCGGCCTGACATAAAATCTATGTTAAAAGGGTAGTTGGAATAAATTAGATAAAAAAAACTTTTTATATATAGTATTTATTATAAATGAATGGAACATCCAAAAAAAAGTGTTGGACTTACAAATAATTCCTGCATCATCAGGTACTCACAAATAATTTAAAGACCACAAAATTGGACTTCTAACACAACTACCAAAAGCAAATATTGCTGCATATACAAAGGCAACAGTTGTAGAATACCTGGTAAATTGTAAGTACAGCTGATCGAATCACTCAATATAGTTTGATAGATCATCATCCTGATATATCATCCAAATTAATGACTTCGTTTTCAGTTGTCTTCCCTATGCTGATGTTCTCAAGCTCCAAATGCAGTTCAGCAATTTGCTTTTTTATTCTCTCTCCCTTGTCAGGCAGGTTAGAAACCATAACCTGAGAAAAGAAAACAATCATGGTACTTTAGAAGGCATATCATCTGCCTAATTCAATTAAGCATCAGTGTAATATTATGAGAGAACTGTCGCATTTTAAGACCATATGCATAGTATTTAAGATCTCCCCACATGACATTCGATATGATAATGATCAATCAAACATTATGTTCCTCCAGAAATACACCATGAAATCTTGAAAATGCAATATGAACATTTATCGTACTTGATAATGAACCATGTTTATTTAGCACAGATACAGAAACGTTATGATCTCAACAAATATCAAGATATATATAAATACACAATAGGGCTGTAAACGAGTCGAGTCGATCTCAAGTCGGACATAGCGAACTTATTTATTAAACGAGTCGAGTCAAGTCAAACATGTATTATTTAACAAACAAAATATTGTGTTCGAGATCGGCTTATTTAAGTGGTCGAGTCGAGTCGAGTTTTTCGAATTCGAGCCGAATCGAGTCAAGCCTAAAATATTAAACATAAACTTGTGTTCGAGCTCGGCTCATTTAACAACTCGAGTCAGTCGAGTCGAGCTTTAAACCAGTCAAGTCGAGCCAAACAAACGAGTAGCTCAGTTCGTTTACAGCTCTATGATTTTGAATGAAAAAAATAAATGAGGAATCCTCTTTTCGACTCTGACTCTCCCACTCCGGTCGTTGCTTTTCTTTGTGTTACTTCGAAAGTAGCTACTTCAACTTCAGCTTCAGCCTCTCAAAACACAAACAAAAAGACTATCCGGTTCTCGAAGGAATATAGCAGTGAGGAAACAGAACTAAAGCATAGTAGCACGCTGAGTCCAAACTATTTCACTTTAGCAAATTTGAAACTGATTAATATGAAACTAAAGAACTTCATTTTCCAAGTTGGAGCAACATCAAGAGGAATACTCTAGTTCTACTAGCAAACACACAGCATATAGGGGAAATTAAGGGCATGTCCAGGAGCAGATTATAAGCAGCTTAAAATCCAAAAGTTCCTTTTCAAGCTAAACACCATCAACTTCTGATCTGACTTATTATCAAAAAATGAGAAGCAACTCTAACTTACTTTTGAAAAAGCTACTTTTTTAAGTTAAAATCAGATTATAATCCAAAAGGTAGAATCTCATCCCGAACAGGCCCTAAATCTTTGGTTCTTAAATTTTATTTTTTTTATTAATCAAACCGGTTCTTTCATTAATGTTCACTGTACAAGAAAATTTTAGAGATATGTTTTTAAGAAAAAAAGTAAAGAAAGATAGAAATACAGTTTTTATACAGTTCCCTAGACAGCAGCTGCAAGATCCAGCTATTGGAACCTTACCCTATATGTTTCATCACTATACCAAGAAATTGTGCTCGCTGATTGAGTAACGAATTTAGGCATGATCTATGTTAATGGAGGAAGAAAGTGAAATGAGTTCTGGATTGTGGTGTATTATGAAAGTCGTCATTTATTAGCAATCATGCTGCTGCTAGGGTTTGGTAAATATTACAGAGCGTAAAGACGTCGGGAATAGAGACAACGCAATGATGACATGGTAAATTATCATAAACCAATTAAAAAGAAACTAAAAAAAAAAAACTCTATAACTAAGACTGCAACATACAATTTTTTTAACAAATGTTAAACAGAAAAACTTAAAATTAAACAAGGAAAGAAACTTCCATGGAATAATGTTAAGAAATAGATGAAAGACTAAATAAGAAATCAGAATCTGTTAAGGGACTCAAAATTTGATTTTTCCTATTATTTATGTGAAGTTACAGTACTTTTCCGTAGTGTTATTCTTAATCTATTGGTGTAGTATATATTTCTTTATTTTCTACCTCCAATTGCACAAATATTGGTATTGTACGGTAATATAAAAAACTCAAACATCACACTTGCACTAAATATTTTCCAGAAGAATCATTTGATTGGTGTCTATAGAAAACTGTTATCAAACTAAGCTTTATATTGCAAGGGAAATCCTAATTCAACCATAAAGACTGGGCAGTTGCAGGTTGCAGGTCCGCCCAGAAACAAAGCATCAGAAAGAAAGCCTTGTTCATACTTCTGGCTTATTCGAAAATGATTGTTCTCCTTTGATGCTCAGTTATGCTGAACTGGAGTTACTTAGAGGTTTTCGAGATTATTCTTTCCAGGAAAGAATTTGGGTTGGAGGTGGTTCGCGGATTATAGTGTGGCCAACATAGATTCTGTGGAACCAGATATGTCCGGCAAACTGGAAATGGTATGGAGAAAACGCTCACATTTGTGTCATTGTGTGATCTCGATATTCATTTCAGAAAATATAATAACAATGCATTCATAGATAAAGGAAAAGTAATGTTATCCTACATTCCTATTGTTGCATGATATCTTTTGTATTCTATGAAAAACCATATAAGATCCTAGAGGCACCAATGAATTAAGCCAAACAAAACAATGAGTTGCTAAGATTTGACCTGTATGATTCAGTTAAAGGGTTAAGTTTCTATATCACTTGATTAGCTACCTAGTCGATTCAAAACTGAATATTTGAACTTTTCGAATATGGTCTGAATATCAATAGAAGATAAAATTTTGAAGAAGTAATCGAAGGTTAAATGTCCTCGAGGTTTGTCTTTTAATCAAGCATAAATCGAGCCCACTGTTTGGTTCGATTTTACGAACCTAAGCTAACCATCAATTCATTCTCTGATTTAACCTATTACCGGGCCTAGGCAAGCAAAGAACTTAGGAATCTATCAACTTTTTGCGAGATTCTTTGAAGAGCTCAAAGCCTAATATGAAAATTATTATTGGGAGAGAATTCAACAGAATCTGCAAATACATGTTATTAGAGCTACGAAGTTTCAAACCAAAAATCTAATGTTGATGAAGCTCAATGATCTCCACCAATAAGCTAGACAACTACAGTCAAATACGAAGTATTTGGGCAAGAAAATTTTCCAATTTGAGTACAAGAAGTTCTAACTGCCTATTATTACTCATACAGCAGAAAACTAAAAAATACTTTGTTTTACTAAAAAGAAATTCACCTTATTTGCGAAAAGAGTAGACAGCCGCTTGATCCTCTCTTTGATATCTGTTTCGGTTGGTGAACTGGCTTGACTTGGGGTGTAACTTTTCGTGTGCAATTTAACATCCTTTGGTTTGAATGCATACTCCGCACTATACAAAGGGAAATTCCATATCTCATGAATAATGAAAAGACTGGCATATAAAGAGTTGAATAATTATTTTCGACTGCCATACCCATCAGTATCACGTTCAAGTGTAGAGAATGAAGTTGAGTTCCTCACAGTACTAGTAGGCTTCACCCTGCACATTATTTGTTAAAATTGACAAGTCTAGAGACCAATACTCAATACATTATTAATTCTGAATACTTTATAAAAAGATAACACTGTATATTAGATTTGGGATCTTGAAGAGTTAGGTTGAAACACTTTGTGGTTAAGGTAAGGTCTGCAACCGACGGGACACTTGGACAGAGAATATCGGGAGGTTTAGCAAAAAAACTTATAAATTTCTGGGAGAGGATTCTCGTTACGCTTCTCTTTGGCCTTAGTATAAAGGTTTTACACGTTGGGCCACTTATAAAGTTTATCAAATCTGGACGCTGTTGTGCTCAAACTATTGTAGAGTTCCCATATTTTTATTAATCCCCCCTTCAAAACTAAATCAACAAGTAGAAACGTCACCAATCAAAAACTAATATTCCCTCTGTCTCATTTCATTTGCAACCCTTAATTTGCCCAATTATTAAGAAAAATGTTATTTTTGATTAAAACGTCTATTGTCCTTGGAAACAAGTGGTGAAGAATGGTTTAGTTTGAACTGAGTAGAAGTTGTAGAACATAAATTAGAATATGAATGAGCTCAGAATAAAATTTAATCATTTCCCAAATATGTTTTGGAGTGTATTTGTTTGTGTGTCTGCGTGTCAGTGTGTGTAGTGGGAAAAACCCACTGTGCGCAGACAATGGAGTCCCCCTTATGAATTGAAAACACCAAGTAATCTAGGAGTCCAGGACTACACAAATTTCATGTTTTTTATGACGTCTAACATGATCTTTCAACCATGCAATATAGATGTTCTTTTTAAAAATAAAAAAAAAACACATTTTCCATGAATTAAAATTTATACTACGTATTGAATATCAGAAATCTTCTGAAATTTTGTGGTCCTAGATTTTCATAGTGCTCTTTCAATCCATAAGATTGGATAAGTTTGCAAATGTCAAATAATAATAATATTAATAATAAGAATGACAATAACAATAATAACGTATATGCACGGCCTGTGCAACACAAAGATTTGCATAACAGTTTCTCGTTTAGGTTTCCTACTAGGCTCCTGGGCAGTGCAAGAAGAAATATCAAGTTACACGCATTGCCAAGTAATTTCAAAGCATGTCACCTTGCAATATCCTCTTCTTCCTGAACAGCTGCTACAGGTGCTGTTTTTGAGAAAAGCAAGCTGTGGTGACTAACTCCTGCAATACCTAGTGTTTCCAGGAACTTTATGTGCTTGTCTAGTGACTCGTCCCTATATTTAGAAAAAATGATAATCAAAATGGAGAAAATATAAATTAATAATTTTTTATTAATACAATAATAAGAAGAGTAATAAAAGAACACATTCTGGAATGAAGTTACAGATAAATATGCAGAAAACATATAGATTTTTCGTGCAGCTATCCGTGGTTGAAAAGGGAAGATGAGCATACCCTAGGAAATATTAATTTGAAAAGGAGAAACTAACATATAAGAGTGGAAATTTATGGAAAATAAACTTATGTTCCATTTGGTTGGGTGAAAACGTGAAATGAAATAAAATAGATATTTATAGTATCTGTTTGATCATTTATGTATAAAAGTCAATCCTTGCCATTCCATATATTTAGATAAGAACTTTGAGGGCGGAAAAGGGTATTTATTAATCATACTTACCATCAATTAGGTGAAGTTTTATTTCTAGACTCCTACCAAGGTTTAACCTATTCCCACCCAAAACCAAGATTTTACACTCCATTTTTTCACTCCCAGGCACCCTCATTTTTCTCATCCTTCCTTTCTGTTTCCATCATTTCTTGCATTTATCCATGTCATTCAAATCTGACCTACCCCCGCCCCAAACACCCCCACCAACCCTTTTCCCTCTTTCCAAAACACCACAAACCAAGAGAAATAAAATTGAATATTCATATACACAGATACACACAAAAGACAAGCCATAACCCAGTTATCGACTGAGAATTCATGAAGTGAGTAACGAAGACACCCGTTACTTGATTATGTCAGCGCCTACACCAAATGGGATGTGTGAATATATTATACATGCATCATGGGAACATGAAATTGACAAATATCAGTGCAACTGATCTGCAAATTTTAGGTATTTTAATTGCAAGTCTCAAGAAAAGAAAAAGGGAAAGACCAACAAAATATAAGTCAACATCCAAAACAAGCAATATACACATTAGAGCATCATTAAGAAAAATAATATGCTTTAAACCCTAAAGGCTTAAGAATAAGATCTATCACAGGAAACTAAATATTGCAAAACAAAGGGTCAATTGCTCAATGCATGACGTGCATAAGGTGGTTTTCTTGAAGAATCAAAACAAAAGCAGAATATGTTTGCTAATAAATAAATGATGTAGAGAAGGCAGGTTAAACAATAAGTATTGATAAAGTATCCCTTGCATGGGAGAATTCATGGTTAAGCCAGCCGATGTAAACCTTGATATTCTTCAGCGAAAATCAACAGAAAAAAATGCTTCTTTCAACAGGTTTAATGCAACTTATTTGATTTACTTAAAGCACTAATCAACATAGAAGTGACAAAACATACAGGAAAGACCACATTTGCTTGAAGAATTATATATATCATAGGCAAGACTTTAGGTACATTTTTAGTTGCCGGTCGTGCTCCTCATGCAACTGCTGTTGCGTAAGAGAAATATCGAAACCTTCTTTGGGAAGACTAAATAGCTCCTTAAGATCCTGATAATTTGCAGTAACCAAATTTATTGTTAACATCTACAAGAAAATATCTTCCAGAAAATTACAGATAATGCTAACAACAATATAAATACTAAAAACAATTTATGATAATAAGGATAATAATAATAATCTTAAAGTAGTATTAAAATACAAAGATAACAAGAATAAATTATACAAACCTATTTAAACAGGAAAAATTCCAAAAAAAAAAAAAGTAAATAGATCCTTACAACTATGTACCTGTTGACTGAAATATCGAATTTGTTCTTTGTGCTCAGTCGCGCTTTTGAACAAGCCCCCTTTGAATATCTAGATCATAAAAGTTATGGCAGCCAAAACATACAATCACAATAATTATCAAAAATCGAAATAAGATGCACCAAAAGGACAAAATATCAATGGCATAGACCATCCACAACAAATTTAATATTTCCATAATAGTATATGTTAGACAGTTTTATATACATACTATGGGCCCTGTGATATGAGTCCATACTTATTACTCAAAAAGATTGTCAAGTATAATTTAAAAGTATTTGACAAATTTGATGAACAAATAAATTGGGTGACATACATCTCTTTAACAATTTCAGACAACACAATGACGTATAGCATCACAATGCTTTCATCTCTTTAAAATCCTAATACAAAGATACAGGGAAAGTAACACTTAGACATATTAAAGCAAAAGTTATACCTGCTTTCTGTATATCTTCTCCTCCACAGTACCACAAGTCATCAATCTGTACACTAGAACATCCTTCTTCTGCCCTATACGGTATGCACGATCCACGCTTTGGTTATCCGTACTGGAGAAATAAGGTAATAAATTAAATAAACTTGTAGGTCAACAACCACAATCATCTTCCTTGGAACACAATGATTAGAGGACAGAGAATATGAGCACCATGTTTATTGTAATAGCAAAGACTTAGCTAGACGCCTAGACCAAAGTTGACCAGTCAAACAATCTTGAAGTATAGGTAAGAAAGTACTTTGCCCTAATCAAAAATCAAAGGAAACTCAATTTCAATTAAGGAAAGAAAAAAGAGGGGTAGTGATTCGTATATAATTTTGTATAACTTTTCTATGTTTTTTTATTTCCCCCTTTTGTAGCTCTCTTCATAGCTATTTTTCATTGTTTCCATAGAATGTCATGTTCTATAAGGACAAAACCTAGTTGGGTGATCCTACTTATTAAGCTAAATATAGTAAGTATGATGCATCATGTATACAAGTGATAAGTCAGTTGGAGTGGTTCAACTTTGAAGGTCGCATTATTAAAATATTTAGGCAAATGACTGTTTATATCACATAAGGTGCTTCTTTGGTATCTTTATTAAGTTTATTGTCCAACATGTAATTGACAACAAAATCATCTTTACCTTTTATTTGAACCCTAGCTCCTAAACAGATCAGAATTTATTCGGAAGTGCCTTACGGGTAATTATGGCTCATTGGCGTGTATTCTTTTTCTTCATAAATGAGCCTGACAAGATTTTGAAAATTGAGCTTTCGCCATTGCTAGAACAGATCAATTCATCGCAGAAATTGAGTCAAAACTCAAAACTAACATCTGTCAAGGATGAATGTATGTCTCAACTGTCAATTATCACATAAGAAATTATTTAAGTGTATAGGTTTGAATATATGTACATTACGAGGCTTGTTGAGTAATATCTAAACAATAATGCAGGCTCAAATGATTTTTAAAGCATTATGCCATCATCTACATTTCCAGAATGTGGTGGACTTGTTACTCCAAAATATATTTCTCTATGATTTATATAGAATTGTGCATAAAAATGAAGAACTGGCGTTATTAGATCATTGAATTGTACAGTATAGATCAAATACTCATGAATGCCAACAGTTGCAATCAAACTGCAAAGAATATGAACAGCACCAATTATCTAGCCTTAGAAACATATAGGACAGAAACTTTTACAACATTCACCTTGGATTCCAAGCTGGATCGACCACTATCACACGATCTGCTTTTGTTAGAGTGAGTCCCAAGCCACCCACTTGAGAAGTCAAGAGAAAGATAGGAGCTCCATTACCTTCTTGAAAATCCTGTAATCAGTCTAAATGAACATTAATTGAATTAAATTTATACTAATTAAATTATTAACTTCAAGAAGAGCACAAACATTGACAATCTTCAATCTATCACTAGCTTTGGTTGTGCCATCAATGCGCAAGAACTCGTATCCATTAGATATTAGAGAGTCCTGAGTACAAGAAAATACAAATCAATATTGAATTATCATGCTAAGATTTAAGGATATGCATGTTTACAAGATATGGATCCCAAGTTCTGGAATTATCTTCCATTTGAATTGCTAGAAATAATAAAGCTGTTTAAAATTGACCTGAATAAGATCAAGCATCTTCCGCGTCTGAGAAAAGATGAGAACATTATGACCCTCCGGTATTAAGTTAGCCTGTAATGAAGTCTTTTAGGTATCACACCAAAGAATAGTGATATCATAGATCTCAAAAAAAATTTAATCCAATGTAGAACTCTAACCAGCAAAGACAATATAAAAGAAATTTTGCATGAGATGTTGTCATGCTTCTCTTCAAATCCTAATCTTTCATCGACATCCGCTATGTGCATTGCTAATTTTTCGGCAATATCATGTTCTGTTGGGTTTAGCATTGAATCCATCCCTTCAAGTACATCTTCAGCAGCTCTTTTTGTTAAGAGCAATGGATGATCACATATTTTTTTCAAGATCTATTTTCAACAAAACAGTATAATATTAAAAACTAAAGAATGAAATCAAATAACATAAAATGATCTTAAGTTTCTTGTTTAAGAATTATATCAACATAAACAACAGAACTGGTATATTATCACTAATGCATAAATTGGAATCTCCTTGGCCCTATCCTATCTCAATAGCAGAATAAACATGAGTAATTATACATTCATTTTAATATGGCTCCTCATGTTCTCATCTTTCAAGCAAAAAACCTAACCTATTGAATACAGGTACAATTGCTTTATCGATGAATATGTATTATTTTTTATGTTATTTGCACACTAATACTGAAAATAAAAAAGTTTGTTTTTGTGATTGATTCACAATTCTTAATGAAGCTAATATGTTTTTAAAAGTTGATGCTGAAATATAGTCTTCATAATATATAAGGTATGTTATGTTGTTTAACGTATAAATAATTGTACCATAGATTTTTAGTTTGTTTTCTATGGTTTTGACACACAATATACTCGAAGTTTGGAGTCCAATGAATGGAGAGCTTTCGATTTGAAAAAAACAGTCTGGAAACCATTTAAGAATCGTTATTTAATCTCTATTCGACACTATGATCTCCCAACTACTTTTCCCAAACCCCCTAACCTCTATACCTCTTCTTAAATATACCTCAACTTTTATTTGTTTCCCCTACACAGTTTAGCTTTTTTAAAAAATAGAAACCATTCTTTTTCTCCCAGTAGACCTAGCTATGTACATATCACGATAAACAATTGATTTTTTCCTACTTTTGTAAGTTACACTATAGAGCATCTATTGAGTTGAACATAGAATTCCATAAACAATAAAATTCTAAACATGGGACAATAGGAACATGAAATGTTTGTAAAGCCAATGGTGCAACATTACAGATAAAAGCTCAATTATGAATATTACCGTCAATGCAGCCAGTGGAGAGCCATCAAAGGCTGAAATGACCAGTTCAGTCTTGAGAAAAGCTTCATAGATTTGTCGCTACACCCATATATGACAGTAAAAATAACAACGAGAAATAAAACATCATTCTTTACAAATCAAAGTTGATATGAGACTTCAATTACAGGATGAACTCAAGACCTTATAATACCTGGCATTTAGTTAGTCTTAACCACACAATAGTCTCATGCTTTTGGGAAAGTTTTGCAGTGTTTGTCTCGCCATCTCCAAGAAATACCTCATTTTTCAAGCGACGCAGGAAATAAGGTTGAATACGCTCCCTCAACTCCTGTCAAAAGTTGGCCAGTAAAAATTAATAGATAATTAAACTAGGCAGGTTTTGCCTTCAAAAACTTTTCTT
This sequence comes from Centella asiatica, assembly GCA_014636745.2. Classification (NCBI taxonomy): domain Eukaryota; kingdom Viridiplantae; phylum Streptophyta; class Magnoliopsida; order Apiales; family Apiaceae; genus Centella; species Centella asiatica. Next base: position 49,606,808 of record CM025783.1, read on the forward strand.
GCACTGGCAATGCTGAATAAAACTCACGGGCAAGCAAAAAACAGAATTGTTGTGTCCAACAACAAAAAGAAGCTGCACATTTGAATTTATTTTAATACATCTGTGAAATCCTAAAATTTATATATGATGTACATTCAATTGATTTCAGGTCATCTAAAGGTTAATATCGCAAACTACATAAACTGTTGCAAGAGAGTGAAATGTTTCTTGTGTTAAAGTTTTAATTATTCACATCACACTATTAAGTTTAGGATTTCCTAACCAGGGTCCAAACAAAATCTCAAATGAGTCCATAGGAATGAACATATTATAGTAAGGGGGTGGGGGAGAGAGTAGTGCATCTATACTATAACAGAGGTTGTAGACTTGAAAACAAAATTTACACTGTCATCATTAATGTTGTTGACATGAAACTAAAGTTATGCCATTAGTTATCGTCTAGGTCAATCTCCACTACATTAAATTTGGTTTAAGAAACTGAAAATCTAGACAAAAGAACCAAGCATTACAGAAAGAATCAAGTTTTCTACATACAACAAATCCACATATTGAACATCTTCCAACTACTATCACCTTTGCAACAGCCGAACCAATACGCTTATCCCTATCAGAAGCATTTTTCTCATTCCCACGAAGAATGGCATTTTCATATTTTTCCTTGAACCTGAAACGAAATAAAACAATTATCATTCTATTCTGATAAAGGCAAAACTCTGAACTCCTGAGTAAAGATAAATATACCACTTCTTGTCACCTAGAAGCTCTGGACAACAAAAGCTGAACAAAGCCCACAACTCCTAATTGTTATAGAGACAACAAGAAAGTGATTAATATCATCAGCTAGTTGCACGACTACAGCAATAGAGCACTAGAGTGTATCATAAAATTTGAATTTGTCAATAGATGTCATGATATTGCAAGTAGTACTGATTAAAATATCTTAAGAGGGGAACAAAAACTAAAATCCATACCTTAAGATGGTTTTGTATTGGAGTGCCACTTATAATAATACGATGAGCTGCTGGTACCTCAAGCAAACTCTTAGCCCTCTGAGTGCTTGGATTCTTTATGAGATGACCCTACATTTGTAAATGATAAAGACATGTTTTTCTTTAGAAAAAGATGTGAAAACTACCGATGTATGCTATCTGCACCAAGCATTGATATAAATTATAAGGACATACTCCCTCCATTCCTAATAAACTGATACCATTTGATTTTCTATTGTCAAGCTGACTATTTTTTGACTAAAAACTTCTACTGCTTTATTAATATATACATGACAAGAAAGTTCAGACAATCTATAATACGACAATTTTTATAATTGCACAAGTGAAATTATATATGTTAAATTTTTAAAGACAAAAACTGTCAATTTGACCAGAAAAAATCTGAAGGTGTCAGTTAATTAGGAACAGAGGGAGACCTAAAGAGTGAAGACTACATCAGAATCACTGAGGGTTAAATACTAACATGGCCAACACAAAAGGGGCATAAGCTTTTCATAGGTACTTTAAACATACAAATACCTCTTAAGGATCATAGATCTTGGTACAAACTCCAAAATTTATTTCCTTACAACTCAGAGTCACTTTAAGGTTGGGGCCAGTTCCCCATCAATTGTAAGACATGCTTACAGGCAAGTCCACAAATATCCACAGTGTGTGCATTTATGCATATGTGTGCATGTATCAAAAATAAAGTTTTCTATATCTAGGATTGAACTTCTCGATAATCGATAAAGAGACTAACAATTTCCAAGAACAAATGCCTTTAAGGTTTTACAAAACAAGGGTCATGTCCAAACAGCAGAAAGTTGTGACTGCTATCAAAGGATCCCCGAATAAAAAGTTATGCTATGTAAAGTCATTATGAATCATTCACAGTTTCAAAATCATAGGGAAGAGCTAAATGGTAATCCCCAGAAGAGTTTCATATCGTAATACATCATTTCATCATGTCTAAATCTAAAACTTCAAGATATCCAAAACAACAAAACCACAAACAAAAGTATCATGTCTACCTCATCAAGTATCATATAGTCCCAAGTGAAGTCATCTTCATCAACAAAACTAGGATATCCACTTAAGGATTTTACATTGTTTCGGACAATATCATAAGTTGTAAGAAGAACGCCTTTGTCCTACATGTGACAGTGCAACACAAAGGCAGTTAATTATTTAGTTATGCATAAAGCACATCTAGAAAACATAGCATGATAAGTTGAACTGTAAAAATTACTTTCCTTCAATTAAGCAAGTAATATTGACGTGTACGCATGACATGATGGAATACCACCACAGGAGGGCATATGTTGGGTTAAAATTGCAGTAATAATTAGAACTAATTATTTGATGTCATTAATGAGAAATGGTGCTTCTCATCTACGAATATTAGTACATTTAACCACGGAGGATCAAAAGACTGCAGAAAAGATTGCACTGCCGAGATTATAACGTATTCTAAGATTCTAAAATTTAGAAATACAAGGACGAGCTACATCTAATGTGGACTTGTAAAGAATCAAACAAAGATTTTAATTATAAAACGAACTTTGTCCACCATTTTTCTTGCCAAACTCAAAAAGATAAAAAAATAATAATAATAAGGATTTACTCCCTGTTTTTAAAAGATTCGTTGTTTTAGTGAAATTATTTTATTCATCTGGCATATTTTAGCCCCAGCAAAAAAGTGCAAACTTCCCACCAAGCAGCAGTCAGATTTGACATTTCATATCAACAAAATTCGGTAGCATCCATTCAAGACGAGGAGAACCTGAAGTATATACTGAAGCTCGTATTGACGAGCTTTCGCACATGTCCCGAAGTATCTGTACAAATGAAAATCTGAGTAACAACTTTCTTCAAACAAAAGTATTTTTATTAGATCACAAAGTAAAACCAAGAATCCTCACTCTCTTGTCTTCTCTGAAAGGCCCACAGCCGAAAGTTCTTTGATCCAATGTGGTAAAAGTGTTTTGGGAGCAACAACCAGTACCCTCTTGATTAGACATGATTGAAATAGCCCAGCTAAAAAACCACAGATCTAAGATGGGTGGAAGTAGAATCACTAGTAATCCCAAAGAAGCGCAAATTTTAACACAAGTAACAGCTGAATTTCAAGAGTTATCATTTGTACCTGCATTGTCTTCCCTAGACCCATATCATCACCCAAGATGCCACCTTTACCTTGGCAGTGAAGAAACCAAAGCCACTTCAGTCCATCACGCTGATGAGGATAAAGCATGCATGCAATTTTACCATGTAACGTATATGTAAAGTTAGGACCAAAAAGAACAATTGCATCCCCGTCCCCAGAAATTGAAGTTTCTGCATCATTAAAATCATCATCCAATATCTCAACCTTTCCCAAATCATTAGGCTCCTGTCTTAACTTGCATCGCCGAGGATCAACAATGTTTGAAAAGTTTTGACAACTCGTAACCACACAATCATCCCTGTTGTCTTCTCTAATTTGAGCAAACTTCAAACTAGAAGACTTTTCTTTGTGCAATTTATAATCATCCACCTTTTCAGTTTTTTTCATCTTCTGTTCTTCAGTAATGTTGTTAACATATTTGACCTTACCACTAAATTTGTTACTCTCAGATCCATCCTCCAACACATTTTCCTTGTAACGGGAGTGATCCATAGTATCAAGACTCGTATATTGTGTGAATTCCTCTATTTTACATTGATTATCCCTTTCAATTTTATGTTTGACTGATGAATCCTCCAGCTCTCCAATTCTTTTAGTAGCTGCCCTCTTTTCAATTGAAAGAACATCAAACCTTGCACTTAAATCATGAAGGATATCCCTAATTTCATTGGCACCCCCATCAGCATCCTCTGTGACTTTCTTCAATGGTGCAGGGGAGTCAAGATCTGCAATAGCAGAATACTGTGGTTCACCGATTGTAAGCATGTCTTTGTCATCTTGTGCATTGTCATCGTTTGATGAAACTGTTTTGCACAGTCTGCGCCTACCTTGAATCTTAATCTTTGTCTTTTTCTCTTCTGCTAATCACCCATTCTTTCATTAGTAAAAACCCATATGATACAAAAATTAACTGCATAAGTAGTCTGTTGAGAATTACAAAAGTAACATAAGAGATAAGCCTCTTAATATATATTTCAAAAATACATTACCAAGTACCTCTGTGATGTTAGAACCAAGTTTGCTTAGCAGTTGAAAATTTTCTCATCTTTATTTATCTTAAAAGGAAAAAATTCTTGACATTTATACATGTATATATATAAAAAGTTGGACGTGTTTTGGTGTGGGGAGAGAGAGCAAGAGATTACCAGGTCGAGACGTAAAATCAGTAACAGAAGAAGTCAGAACTTTGTCGAGAGAAGGCCTGTTATCGCCATCAGCTGACGAACCATGGCCTTCACCATTGATTTCTGATTTCATTTTTGCTACTGCAATTGATTAAGAAAATATACCAAATGAGTAACCCAAAATCAAATTAAAAGTTACCTATAGTTTGCAATGCTGTCTTTGGTTGCACATAATCCAAACAAGGAATTACAACAGATACATAAACTAAATAACAGTCATTTCAAAGTGCAACTGTCCTTAAGCAAAATGAGTATTTGATGACTCAAAAAACGGGGGGAAATAGTACCAGAAACGAGAGCATTATCCCTGCAGACCCCTTCATGTTCAGCTGTAGATGACTTCTCTTCAACTATTAAGGGGATTACAGAGAAAATTAGTCAAAATTATGTAGGGAAACAAAAAGTTACTCCGGTATACATTTATAATAGATCGAAAGTACCAAGAGAAGGTGAATCGAAATCAGCAATTCCAGAGAAATGAGGAACATCATCGTCGTCGTTTTGGAAATGATAAGAATGGGGTTTGGGCTTAGAGTGAGAAGCGGAGATGTCAAGGAGAAAGCGATTATGCCGCTGGTTGAGACTCATTGGCTCTCCGGTCGCCGTCGTCGTCTTCTTATTCTTCTCCGCCATCGTCGCCTACTAGGAAAAATCTGTAATTTAGCTTTATTGGTAGATGTGTGGGGTTTAAGAGTGCCCTAGTTCGTACATCCTTTCCCGCTAGAGAGGATGGAGGACAGACATTTGAATTTCGGAAACCATCGTTAGCGCCTGAGTGCTTTGGGTTTTGGGTCAAGAAATTAGAAAAACATAGAAACCTCAGCGTATACAAACATCTTATATGCACTAAAAATGCACACAAAATTTTATATATTTTTAGGTAAATTCAATCCTATAGATAAAAATAAAAAATAAGAATGCAAGGGTACAACATCACTAAAATACATGAAAATTTGTATACTTCATTCTTTTTGTATGATATTTTCATTTATATGATTAAATTTAACCAAACAATTTAAAAAAATGTGTATTATTAGTGTGTATATAAGTTGCGTGTATAAAAATGCATATATATATATATTAGCCACAAAGATTTCAATTTTAATATACTTTATAATGTTTCACTTCAAATTATTGAAAATAGAAAATAAAAAAAATCACTTCAATTTTCAGCATAGGATTTCAAAACCCTATTTGAACTAAAATATATCTCTAATTCACTTCAATTTTTTTAATAGATGAAGTATATTTTAATAGATTTTTGAAAACTTGGAAAGTTATTAAATGTTAAAAAATATTTAACATAAAAATAATTTTATATTTCATTAATATATTGTGGTGTGGCTTGTGCACAACGAAACAACCTTATCTTAGTTCTTGAATTTAATTTGATTATATTATACAATGCTTTAATTTAGTTTATTTTTTATAAGTTTTTTGAAAATGTTTAAAAAGACAACACGTGTTAAATTTTGATTTTATTACTTTTAGAGAAATAATTTTAAGATGTTAAAAAATATCTTCCATAATTAATTTAATTAAAATATTTCCTAAAGTGTTACCTTTTTTTAAGTTATGGTAGTTATATTTGACATGATATTTCAATTTTAAAATAGGAGTATATATTTTGCATTTGTTTGCATCGAACATGTGCTTAATATACTAATGCTCTTACTGAGTAAGAGATTGTTATTAAGTTTGTTTGTTATTAAGTTTGTTTATTTGGGTATAAACTATCGATGTTATGTGCATGTGTTATACATGAATTTAATAGTGAAAGAAATATTTTATACAATGATATTAACGAAAATGATAATATAGTGCATGAATTTTAATGCATTGTTTTACCTCTTTAAACTTTAATGAGAATAAATGTTTGATCTTTCAATAAATAATTTTAAATGAGAATCTGAAATTTAATTGATGGATTTGCTAAAAAAATTTAGAAGTGGGACTAGGGTTTACATCAAAGTGATATATTTATATCACAAGTAATTAGATCACTTTAAGTAAAAATTATTTAGATTGACAAAATAAATTTTCTTATTTGTGCTATTTATGGTTGTGCTGAAATTTTAAAATTAAGTGTTAATTTTCTTTGATTTAATAGTTATTTAATGATTCATTCTTGTTCTAATTGAGTTTATTGTAAACCCTGTAGAGTTTACTTGCACCGGTAGGACATACATATGAATGTGAGTTTCTCATATTGTTTATACGTTACAATTTATATAGTGTGTTGATGCACCCTTGTTTATATTCCTATTTGCTTGAAGAATTATATTTAACTGATATAAGAATTGATAATGTAATATATTCCTTGCTTATATGATAAAGGACTTAGAAAAATATCTAACTTGTTATGTGGATATATTCTGTTAGTTAAATAAGGTTTTTGATCACAAGTGAAGATCCTACTCATTGATCAAGAAGGATCCTGAAAATGTAAAGAAAAATTCAAAAACAGTACTACTTAGAATGGAAATAAGTAATGACTAATATAGTCAGATCCCTTATCTTGATTCAAGCAAGATTGTTAGAAAAAGATTCTACCTCTTGCCCTGCTTAGTCAACTTCTAGAAGACTTTTTGAAAAACACTAGAAGACAAAATAACAGGTATCTTTTTGAACTAAGTAAGGAACAACCGTAAAGGTACAAGTCACTATCAATAGTACAACTCCAACAGATCTATTTCAAATTCTCAACTGATAGATTTTTGAAGTAGTATAAATAGGAGTCATAAATTTCATTTATGATATTTGAACAACCAAGTAATTGCTCTAACAATCTGACATTCTAAGAACTCAGCAAGACACAAATTCAAACTTGAACAAGTGCTATCTAATCTGCTCAACAAGGAGGTTACTACTTAGAGATAGCAAGCAAAATACTTCATTTGCTGGTAGTCCGTGTGACTATTTGGTCTAAGTGACCCATTGTATTTTTGGACTAAGTGTTCTGCTGCTTATTGTTTTGTGTGAACATTTTTAGTGAGTGCATTCTCTAGTAAAGAAAAGAAGAGTAGAGTAGGTTTATGTTGGGATTTCGTATCATCATACGCAGCGGAAAAATACGGTTTAAAATAAAACAAAAACGAAACCCAAACCCGAGGATCTATGCGAAACAGTTTAATACAGACAGTTCAAGATTTTACCGATTAAAAGTGCGAATCTGAAACTTTGGTGAAGGTGTTGATCGTCTCCAAATCTTTAACGCAACCCAACTGGACAGCGTCTCTACGGTATCCACACGAACACCCGCGAACCGTCTTACGATTCGAGTAAAGAGGATAACAGTACTAGCTGTAAATAATCTGTATCTCTTTTATCTCTCTTAACCTTAGTTTCTCTCTTATGAGCGGCTACGTCAAAACGTTGGTTATTCCAGAGAAAAATTCTATATATCTTTATATATATAAGAGAATAGCTGATATATCATATATATATAGCCTTCTATAGAGTAGATTCCAAAACCTAATCTAATTAGGAGATTAGAATCCGAATCCTATATTCATTATATATTTAATCAAGTCTCACTTAATTAATATATGTACAAATAAATATATATTCGTATTTCCTTCCAAATGACTCTTCTTCATACAGATTACATATATATATATATATATGTATATATATATATATATAATTTAAAGTCATGATTTAATTAAATCAATCTTATTGATATATTAAAATCATTGACATTTAAATTATATCTCCTTGACGAATGTTCTATGTGTGTGACCCTGTAGGTTATTATTACGTTGGCAATAATTTTAAATCATATTATAAAATTATAAACAGTGAGCGGCATCTAGTAATACATCACTGTTACCCAAGTAATAATAAAGTCATAGATTCGACGTTACCTTTCGTGACCAATGTTTCAATGTAATTTAATCCTTTTAACCATGATATCTAAGATTAAATTCAAGGCATGGATGTGTCATCCTCTTTATAATTTAATCTCAGTTTTCTTGATCAATGAGTAAACTATATGAAACAAATCTCTATTTGAGCATGGCCATGCATTTCATAGTTTCACTCAATCAAGAGGCCTATAGATATCACCCCTAATTTATAGGAGGGTTAAATTCCATCTACATCATTCCCATTTCTCACATAACTCATTATGCATCCAACAATCACCTTTATCGTCCACCCGGTTAAAGGTGACTTTTGATAATGTCAAAACGCATAACTCCTTATGTAGAAATGTCATGACTTCAGGTCGAAGGACCATTACATCATTGTCACTATGAGAATTACTTATGACACATAGCATAACGCTCCATGTAGAATTCTCATGGTGGGTCTGTCCAGTACTATGTTCTCTAACATGTACCTATGAATCAACTTAATATATCTCGTATATATTTATGACCAATGAGATATAGCCATCAGTTAATCCACATACTAGTCTCAATGTATTATTGTTGTCCCACTGACAATGATACTCGACTAGGGACATTTAAGAATAATGATACTTTACATATTTATATGATCTCATATTCAAGTCACATACTTGAATCCATATAATTAGTATCATTCTTCTAAGGACATTTATTATGTTAACATTTATATTACGCAGTAAATAAAACATAATAAAAGTAATTATCATTTAACTAAAAAAACATAACATAAACATGGTGTCACAATCATTACATAATTGGCCACTAGGGCATACACTCTAACAGTTTAGACCGAACCACTATAAAAATTATCCTGCTTACTTTTACTTTACTGTTTATCCTTTATATTGCTTATTCCCTTTATCTTTGCTTTACTCAGTCTCTGATAAACTAATTTAGCAAAGACTTACTGACATTGTTACTTTAAGTCATTGATCTAAAAACTAAGGGATTTTTTGCTATAAATTTCACTGTTAACTCTTTTCAAAATATAAGAAAGGTTTATAATAAGTAATAAGTGTTTTAAAACTGTAAAGTTTATTAACAAGACTTAAATTTTGGAAAAATATTATTCAACCCTCTTCTAGTATTTTTTTTCCCTTTGAGACCTAACAACAGGTATTATAATCTAAACATTGTCAATAGCAGTGTCAGGAATAGAAACATAAGTTTCTTCCTCAAAGGTAACAACTCTACCTTTATCTTCCCCCCTAAACTCAATATCCTCAAGGAACCTAGCATTACCAGTCTAAACTTGAAGCCTCGAGAGAGTTCTGCATATCCAACAAAATAGCAACTAACTGTCTTTGAGTCCAACTTCTTTTCAAATGACCGATATGGCATTGCCTCAGCTGGACAACCCCAAATGTGTAAGTGTCGAATACTAGGCTTTTTGTCTGTCCATAATTCATAAGGAGTCATGGTCACTACTTTTGTTGGAACCCTAAGGATGTAAACTTCAGTCTTTAATGCCTCTCCCCAAAGTGATTCAGGTAAAGAAGAATGATTTATCATAGTCCTCACCATATCTTTAAGAGTCCGATTTTGTCTCTCAGCAACACCATTCATACTAGATTTGCCCCGCATGGTGTATTGAGGAACAATTCCACACTCTTTTAGGAAGTTAGCAAAAGGTCTTGGATATTGTTCTCCTGATCCGTCATATATGTCGTAGTATTTACCACCATGATCAGATTTGACAGCTTTTATTTTCTTACCTAATTGAAGTTCAACTTCAATCTTGAATTCTTTAAACACATCTAGAGATTGTGACTTCTCATGTATTACATATAGATAGCCATATCTAGAGTAATCGTCTATGAACGTAATAAAATATTGTTGACCATTCCAATAAGTTGTAGGGAATGGTCCACAAATATCAGTATGGATCAGTTCTGAGACATCTGTAGCTCTATTGACACCTAATTTTCTTGAGTTTTTTGCTTTCCTTTAATGCATTCAATGCAAACTTGAAAATTACTTAAATCTAAGGGATTAAGAATTCCGTCATTTATAAACCTTTGAATTCTTTATTTATAGATGTGACCTAAACGCTTATGCCATAAAATAACTGAATCCTCATTTAATTTACGCTTTGTACCTCTAGCACTTAAGTGCAAGATTTCATTATCAAAAGTAACAGTTTCAAGCATATAAAGATTATCAATCAAAGAGTCAGTGCCAACCATAATTGAATTTAAGAAGAAACTAACTTTATTATTTCCAAATGAACAAGTATAACCAAATATGTCCAAACAGGAAATATAAATTAAATTTCGTCTAAATGATGGTGCAATATAAGTTTCAACTAAGTCCAATTAAACACCAGTCTTTAATAATAATCTAAATATTCCTATAGCTTCAATTGGAACTTTATTGTCATCGCCCACAAAGATAAATCTTTCAGCATCATTTGGCGGTCGGCTCCACAGGCAACCCTGCATAGATACACTTATGTGAGTAGTAGCACTAGAATCTCCCCACCAAGTATCTTTAGGTACAAAAGCTAAATTAATTTCAAAACAAACAAAACTGAGAGTCTTACCATTCCTTTCACGCCAAGCAACATATTTAGAACACTCTTTTTTCATGTGTCCTGTCTTTTTGCAAAAGTAACAGGTGAATTCCTTATCCTGCTTCACCTTTTGTTGTGTAGGTTTTTCGTTGACAATATCCTTAGCTCTCTTTCTTTTCTTATCTTGAGAGTTTGATGCCAAATGAGCACTCTCAGTCTTATCTCGCTGCAACTTTTCTTCCTCTTGCACACAGTGGGAAATGAGCTCATTAGGAATCCATTTTTTCTTTTGAGTATTGTAACTCACCACAAAATGACCAAATTATGCAAGAAGTGATATTAGAACCAAGTGAATGAACAAGTCATCCGTAAGCTCTAACTTGAGTTCTTTGAGTTTGCCAGCAAGATTAGACATCCTAATCATGTACTCCCTTATATTCTTCTTTCCTTTATACTTCATTGTAATAAGTTTTGACAAAATGTTACTCGTTTCCGCCTTTTCATTTTTAGCAAAATATTGCTCAAAATATCACATCTTAAAAAAATAAAATAAAATATATATATATATATATATATATATATATATATATATATATATATA